>CM072816.1:82433705-82676205 GCA_036937905.1 Salvia rosmarinus | reverse complement strand
ACAATATAAACAAACAACAACAAACAATAGATTTTGAAAGAAAGAAAAAGAAGAAAAAAATTTGAGAACAAAATTGATGGATTTTGAGAAAAAAATAGAAGATAAATTTGATAGATGATTGAAGAATCGAAAAATATTGTGGCTATGGCGTTGGTTCATGGTGAATTCGCCGGTAATCAGGAAAAAAGATGACGGAATTGACAGAGAATGATGGGTTAGAGATTTGCTGTCGAAAACCATAAAAATGCATTGAACAAAACATGAAACTGCATTGAACAAAACATGACAATGCATTGAAAAAAACATAAAACTGTATTTGCCACAAAACACAACGTCCATGTATTGATCAAAACACGTCCATGCATTGATCAAAACATGACAATGCATTTAACAAAACGTAAAAATGCAGGCCAACGGGCTCGCGAACGAGGACCGGAGCGACGCGCGAGCACGAGCGCACAATGGCGCGCCACGCGCGACGCGAGCTTTCAACCGCATGCTTTATTGTGTTCAAGTGCATGTATTTTTTATTCATTTGAATGCATTATTCAGTTAAACTAAATGCATAGTTTGTTTTTGCAATCACATAACAAATCAAATTACTAATCTACCCTTACTTTTGCGAAAATCAGTTAAATTAAGTTTAAAAAGTTCGAAAAAATCTCAACCATAGGACCTATGAGATGAGTGAATGAAATTGAATACTATATACTATCTCAGGCTCGGGTACTATTTGATCCCTCCTCTATCTCTATATATATTATCAAACTATTCGTAGTTGCTATTTGTTGATACAATGTAACAATATATATTTTAATCCAAATCGCAACATTATAGTTAAAAGAATTAATAAGATCAATTCTGAATCTTTTGAATTTCAAATCGTTATTTGATCATTAAGTCATTTTATACAACAACGTTGACTGAAACTCCATTATCGAACAAATTACTCAATTATATTAAACTAAAGTATTTTAGGGGGAAAAAATTAGCGAAGTGAATAGTTTTATTTTTTCTAGAAAAACGTCGAAGAGGACAAAACAAAAAACACCTCTCTCTATACATGTGATTTCTAGGCAAAAGTCAACAGTGACCTACTGTACGCTTAGCAATATAAGTTGTACACTTGTCCATTTTAGTCATTCTCAGGCCACACCTTATGCGGCTCAAAAGTCAAATCCAAGGTAAAAATTCCTTTGACTTTTTTTTTTTTTTTTTCAAAGAAGGTGATCTAACGTGGCGTTACTGATTCCCATTGATTGCAGCCTCTGATTATGACCTGCACCACGCCGTCCACTTCATCAGAGCCGTTGATTATCTCGCAGCATTGCCTACGTGGCCCCTAATATTTTATTGAACAATTGTAAAATAATTAGTAATGATAACGTTAAAATAGTATTTGAATAATTAAATCGAACATTATGCGCTACTAACTATTGAGAAACGATATTATAAAAGTGACTTATATTGGAGAACATTATAATTTCTTCAACTGTTAGTTTCAGTTTTAAGATACAAGTGTATCAATCATCCGATCAAATATATAAATTCAATCAATTATCATCTACAAAATAAATACTTATTATGATTAAATTAAAAAAGTCAGTTATAACAACCTTTTGTCTTTCCAAAGACGAATTCAAAACTAATTACGTTATTTTCCAATTCAAAAACAAAAGCAAAAACAAAATATATAAAGAGACAATATCAAATAAGATTTGGATTATGGGATGTGTACTTGTTATTTTATTTTTCATCTTAAGATTTTATTGAAACTATATCAAATAAAAATAATAATGAATAAAAAGTTTGTAAATTAAGAATAATTAAGTTTAAAAAACTAGAATGAATGCCCATAAAATAACTTTTCACTGTGTTGCATAGAAGTCTCTATAGATTGTTTTTTAGGAAGTCACTATAGATTTGTTAGAACACTATTATTTATATACAATATGCCTATCAATTTGTAACATCCTTTCATGTCATTATCTTATTTTATAGTTTCTTCATAAATACCATAAATAATTAACTAAACAATGAATTATAATTGCCTAATATCTTCTTTACTTTTCTCAATTCATTAATTTTTAATAAATGAAAAATTAGTATAATATTTGTAAATACCTTCTTCCATATTTCAGGATCAAGCACAGCTGCCGTCACATTAAACCCCTTCAACGAATACGCCTTAGCATAGCTCTCCTTTTTGCACTGCCTCGCGCGGTCCGGCTGTGGCCTCCTATACAACGTCGCCGTGACCGACCCGGACCCGTTAACCCGGTCGAAGTAATAGATAATGGGTCTTTCACACGGGTTGAAGCTCATATGTCGGGTATTGAACGCAAACGGCGCCTGGCTCCAGCTCCCCCACGTCAAGAACGTCTGCAACGGAGTGCTCAGATCCTTGGCCGTCACCGCCAACGGGTAGAGCTGCACGTTGTAGCCCCACGACACGGAGACAGTCCAATTCTGGGTCGGGTGGTAGCAGAAGCTTTGTTGCAACACCCGACCCGGGTCCGCGTTGTACGCTTGGATTAGCCTTTTGATGGATTCGACCCGGTTCATGCGGGGGAAGATGGGCTGCACGTAGTCTAGATGGTGGAGAGAGATAAGAGGTGCGATGGGATGGGCCGAGAGTAGGCCGAATGGGCTTCCTCGTACGTCCATCTGCACAAGGCAACAAATTCAAATTAATTTGGATTCTCAAATTTATTTTGGATTGGTCTAGTTGTCGAAATATCCAAAAAAAATTTATAGTTTAGGCAAAAATAAAAAATCAAAGTGTATGTGCAGTAGAGTATTGGTTACAAGCCTTTGTATTCAAGAATTGCCAACCCTTCTAATGTCGCCTTCCTTCTATTTATACAACTCCAAGCTCGCAATCAAGGCGTGCTCGTCTCTCCATTGGTCGAAACACGACTCTTCCTCCGCATGCCCTCCATCGCCGGAGTAGGACCTTCGCCTTACATGCGCCACGTGGAGGTGGCGCCGACCTGGTTCCGGGCGCTTCTTCATCGCCCAGCGGCGGTCCCGGGGCTGTGGTTTTGCGCCGATTGGGGCTCGCTGGGCTCAACGTCGTGGGCCCGCCATCGATGTTAGCCCAGCTCGCTTGGGGCTCGTTAGTGGGCCTAGTCGGTTGGGCCATATCCCATCATAGCCCCCGAATAGCCGAGGGACAACGGGCCGAGGTGGAGCGAAGAAGCACCGCCGGGTTAGCGCTCTACCAAGTTGTTTGTCGAGGGCGCTGTCTTTTATTGTGAGGGTTTATTTGGCGATCCGTGTCGAATCGAAGTTGGGTGGTCCGCTGTCCGCTGCTTGATGGCACCAAGCACGCCGGTCCGACCGATATCGCCTCCGCGTAGGTTACACCGAGGTCCGATCCGAGTGGACTTTTTTCGAACGGGCGTCCGCTGGTCGAGACCGGTTCCGATTCGACGGGCGCGACCGAGTCGCCGCCATCCGGGAGACGCCGGGGTCCGTATGATGATTTCTAGGTCGATCGGCGGTTCATCTTAGCCTAGCGACGCCATACGCGCCAGCGGTAGTTGTGCACTGAATGCGCGCGTGTACTCCACTTCCAATCACGCAGCACGTGAAAGCTTCGCGCCCGCTTGTGCTTTAAATGCGCCTGCAGGCCGGGAAACTGCTCATTCCCTTTACTAAAACTGCTCATCTCCTCTATACTCGAGAGAATTTCCCGATTTGAGAAGCTTTTGATCATCTTCGAATTCAAAGACTCGTGAGTAAAAAGTAAGTATGTCTTCTTCCTCTGCTTCGAGTACGCCGCACTGCTTCCGGTCCGCTCGATCATCTCCGCTGGAGTTTCGGTTCGAACCGCCATCCACCCCCGATAGTGAAATCGAGGTTAGGATTATACCGCTATACCTTATCGGGTAGGTGCGGGAAGATTAGCGCAGGTCCCAACAATATCATCCGCGTGGGACGGGTTTAAGGTCAGGACGCCGATCGCTCTCTAATCTTCGACGATGTGATAAAAATAGGAAGGAATGTCACATTCTGCCGACGCCTGGTGGTGTGTTCGCAACCATCCGATAGAGCATTAGCCTCCCGAGGGTTTCATAACTATGTACATAGACGCCTTGAGGGCCGGTCTTAGTTCCGTTAGCCCCATCTTTTGAGCCTCCAGAGTATTTCCGAATCCCCATCTCGCCAATTCACCCCAAACCCATTAGGTCGGTAGTCGAGATGGGGTTAACTTGCTATAATGTAGCCGGCGAGTTCTCCTCGAGCTCGATGCGATTTTTAGCCAAGTGCTCAAGAGGGTCAGATTATCTTCGCCTCGGCAGACGCTTAGGGTAGTCAACCCCGAAAGTGTCGGGTGGCAAAATAAGTTTTCTTTTGAGGGTCACGGGCATCCGATCTACGGTTGGGGATGGGTAAAGTGACGGATATAAAACTTAAACCCCCGGCCGGGTAGAGGATCACCAACACGCCGGTGAAGTTTCTAGAATTCACCGAGACAGCCTTTAATGATGTCGGGCCGAGGTGCACAGTCGCAGTTCGGTCGGGTCCGAGTCAGCGAGGGCACCTCTTCTCATTCTTATAGGTCCGACCTCTTCGACTAACGCGATTTTCTTCGTAATGCGGTGAAGCTTAAGCACACAAAGGAGGTCACAGTACTGCCTCGCCTCGCACGCACCGGACGACTGTGAGCCTTCTAAAAGAGGCGAGGCTGGCCGGGCCCACCCCGCAGCCCGTGGTGGTGGAACACCTCGCCGATCCGTCAAGGGTCCGCACCGATCTCGAGCTCGGGCCTCGAGGTAGAGGCTCGTGCCCATGATGCGCGAGGTACCGATCTCCAACGATCTTCCGCCTCGCCTACCATGTTGTTGTTTTTGTTTTTTTTTTTTTTTACGCTACTAACCGCTTGATTCGCAGACTCGCCCTTGATCGCGAGCGAGATGCGCCGCATGGCCGATGTTGTTGCATCCCAAGCACGAGGAGCCTGGAGAAAGCTGGCCACAGCGAGTCCCCGCCGGGCCGGTGCGAGGAAGGAGGTGGAGGTTGCAAGGGGCGGCCGCCGAGGCCGCCACGGCAGGGTAAGGGCGGCTGCGTGGAGGCCCGCCGAGGTGGAGGCGCCGGGAGGAGGTGGCCGCGAGAAGAGACCGGCTGATCGGACAAGTGCTTTGTTTGGCGGGCAAGGACCCATGTCAAGGCCTTTGCCAAGAAACTTATCGAGTCGAGTCCTTCTCCGCCTTTATCTCCGATCCGCCGCCGTGATGAGGCCAGCAGTGATATCTACCCACCGGAGGGTCATGCCACGATGCCCGATTTTGACAAGGCGGCATGGTTGGGCCGAGATTGATCGAGGGCGGTGAACTTGCAAGATGCCCGGTGTTGCCGGGCACCGCCCCGTGGTGAGGCCTTAGCCTCCTCTTCGTCGCCTCCCGACGGCCGGGCCGTGTCCCAATGCAAGGTGGATGAAGATCCCGAGCCAGAGCTTCCGGCCGAGGTGCGGCCCGGCCGAGGAGGAGGAGGAGGGCCAAGTTCGACGGCTCGGAGTCGACCAGCACTAGCAGCAGCAGCAGGAGCAATGGAGGAACGGCAGGAGGAGCAGGAGGTCGGCGAGTCGGAGGAGGCCGAGGTTAGTGGGCTGTTGTAATAGTCGAACCACGGGTCGATAGGACCCCGGTCTTGTAATAATTTTCCCTTTTGAGTAATAAACGCGACGCTTTTAAGATTTTTGTTATCTTTTTATTTACGATCTCACACCGAATGGCTCGGACTTGATCATGAATTGTCGACTGTTAAAAGAGGTCCGAGGCGCCTGGGTCGAGAAGGACGAGGAGGTGCTTCCGGAGGAGCCGGTACCGAAATGACCCAAGTTTGGCCACTATAGAGGTCACCGCTCGTCTCACGACCAAGAGGAAGTTGGACGAGGTCGATCGGGAGGTGGCCCGCTCCCGGCCGAGAACGAGGCCCTAAAGTTGAGGGTCACACAGACGGAGTCCGTGGCGGACTCATCCGCCGACGCCATCCAAGGCGCTTGATAGAGTGTGAGGAGCGACTGAATCGATCATGGAGAGGCTAGCTCGGGTGTCGGAGGAGCATGCGGAGTACGAGAGGCAGTCCGAGAGTGGTGGGACTACCATATCCGGCCGACGACCGAGTTCGTGAGCTTCTTTGGCGGAGGGTATGGTGTTGAGGAGGAGGAGGGCCCAACAAAGAAGAAGTTCAAGGCCCGTGTCAACTCCGTCGGAAATACATGGAGATGTATGACATCGTCCGCGAACGACGATGCCCCGCCCGGCAACGAGGCCGCAGCGGACTACCGACCCGATCACAAAAGAACCCGAAGAGGCGGCATCCGATCATGCCGGGTGTCGCGGTTGATGGGCCCGTCCGGAAGCGGATCATTGAGAGGGCGGTCTTCGGGAGCGGACGGCCACCGAGGACCTCGGGTCGGCGGAAGATCGGCAGGGGGCGAGGTCGTATTCCGGCCCTGCGTCTTGGCCGGGTCGGTGTGTGACCCGGGTGAATCCCCACCCCCGAATGCCAAGACGGGCGCTCGCGCCGCTCGTGTCCCCTGACCGGGCGAAGCCGACCGAGTCGACGCCCGTCCGGCTGCCCCGAGCCCATGCCGAGTGATTCTGGGCAGTCAGCGGTGATTTCGCCTCATCGACCGGGTTGAAGGCACCGAGTTCGCCCCGCATACACCGCCGGCCCGGAGACTTTGTAGAAAATTGGTGCATCAGAGTCCCGGCAAGGGAGCCCGTAAACCCGAATGAGGTCGTATAGTATAGACTTTTGACGAGGTATAAATGTATTTAGACTGCTTCAAGTGTATATTTTCCCTCGAGAGGTACAAACATAGCTTAGGACTTCGCTTTGGTCAGAATATATTTATATCAGACATGAGGTGTGTATTCTCCCAAATAAAGGGTATAAACGAGCTCGGAAGCCCGGTTGTCTCAGATATGGCTTGGTACTGGTTTATAGTCGTTAATGCATTTAGACTTTGTACCGAGTGCATATCTTCCCAAATAAAGGGGTATGAGTTGGCGAGATCGGTCTCGATGTCGCGTGCATGTAGACGCCCAACTTAATGGGTAATCAGATGCTTTGCGTGTAGACGCCCAACTTAATGGGTAATCAGACGCCATGGTGGATCGCCCAACTTAATGGGTAATCAGACGCTTTGCATGTAGACTTCCAATTTAATGGGTAATCTGATGATGCATTCTACTTAGTGGGATTTTCATCTTCGTAAGGCGCCCCTGTGAAGGTTTAAATGTGGTGTATCCAAACGATGTTCACATATGTACGAGACGAAGTGAAATATTCACTATAAAAACAGTGTTTTATCGAACATGTAATCAACATCGTACTTTGGCAAAACAATTAAGGAACTAACATGATGTCGACTTTAAATCAAGCTATGTAAAATACCTCCTTAAATGCGCCATGTGCCAAGTTCGGGATAAGCGCACTGGACAAGTGGGCCACTTGTAAGCCCTTTGCCGAGGTCCTCGTGAACGCCAGATGGGCCTTCCCATGTCGGATCCACTTGTTAAGACGCCTCACCCCACCGGCTTCATTATTTCAGACGAGGTCGCCACGTGAGCCGCGGAGGCTTCACCCTTTGTTGTGGTACCGTGCGACCGGCCTCAGATTTGGCTTCGCTTATGAGCGCGAGCTCGCCTCCCCGAGGGCGCCAAGGTTGGCCCGCAGTCTTCCTCGCTCCCGCCCGGTCAAGTGAAGAGTGCGAGGGCTCGGTGCGCCGATCTCACCGGTATGACGGCCTCGGCACCGTGAGACCAAAGCAAAAGGTCTCCCCATGCGCGCCGTCGAGGTGTGGTCCCAGAGACTAGAGGACTTGAGGAGATTTTCACCACGCCTTTAGCTCGGTCCAACCTCTTCTTCAATCCTTGTACGATCGTGCGGTTCGTCACCCCGTCCGACCATTCGCTATGGGTGTGCGACCGAGGTGAAGCGTTAATCGATCTCGAAGCTCTTCGCACCACCTGAAGTTTTGTCGACGAATGGGTGCCGTTGTCCGAGACCAGATGTGCGGTATGCCGCGGCGACTATATTCTTCCACAAGAAGCGTCCGAATCCTTCCGCCGTGAGGCTCGAAAGTGGCTCGGCCGACCCATTTTGTGAAGTAGTCTATGGCTACGACTAAGTATCGGCCGACCGGTGCTCGGTCGAAGGGCCAACGATGTCGATCCCCACCGCATGAAAGGCCATGGACTCGCAGTCGCTCAACCGCCCGGGGCGCCTGACCGTGGAGTGAATCGGCGCACTTCGGCACTTCTCGACGAGCTCGGCCGAATCTTGCACGAGGGTGGGCCAAGAATATCCCGACCTCGGTGTCTTCTTTGAGAGCTCGCGACCGATGTGGCCGCAAGCACCGGTGAATTTCGCTGAGTACGTAGTCGGCTTCTTCCGCCCGAGGCACCTCGGGAGGGTCAAGGTAAGATTTTGATAGAGCGCCTCATGCATGAGATACTCGGGATTTCGCCATCATCTTTTCGCTTCGAGCCGATCTCGAGGCAAAGGCGCCGTGTTCCGTGTAGCCTTCGTGAGACATCCAATTTGGCTCTATCTCGGTGATGATGCCGACGCGACTCGCGATGCTTCGAATGGACCTCCACCGGTGGACTTGTTGATGATGCAGCCAATTTGTCGAGGATGTCACCGGCCGCTTTCCCCTGGGATTCGTGATGTCAAGTACCGAACGAGGTCAAGATCTCCTTCGCTTTTCGAGGTATTGTTTCATCTGCTCCTCCTCGGCCTCGTATTTGCCTAACACCGGTTCACCACAACCCGAATCGCCAAGACTTGGATCTTGTCCACCCTCGCCTCGTGGCGAGGCGAGTCCAGATTAGCCTCGTACTCACCTCGTTGTTGGTGGTCGGGAAGGTAAACCGGAGCGCGAGGTGACTTTCGTTATCTCGGGCCGAGGAGAGATGCCCGCCCCGCCGTCTGCCTCGCACGAAGCTCCGCCCACGCACATCCGCCAAGAACCATCCGGTGGTGCTAGGACGGCTTCTTCCGCGTGGGGGGAGCTGGAGTTACCTCGCCGGGCATAGCCTACCTGTGAATTCGCCTCGACCGTAAAGTCGGCAGAGCTACCCTTTATGGTCGGCCTAGGTGAGTACGAGATGTCGTGCTCGCCGAGCTCCAAGTGCCCACTTAGCTATACGTCCGGATGACTCGTGTTTGACAAGACTTGTCTCAGGGTAAGTCAATTAGCACCGCACGGAGTGAGCTGGAAGTAGGGTCGAGGCGCCGCTTGGTATTCACCAGGGCTAGCGCTATTTTTCGAGGCCGGTGTACCTTGTCTCCGGTCCTTTGAGAGCTCGGCTGATAAAATAGATGGGGAGTTGTCGTCCCACCTCATCTCGTACCAGTACCGCGCTGATGGCCTCGTCCGAGGCGGCCAAATATAGAGAGAGGGATTCACCTCGGCTTCGGGGCGGACAGGGTCCGCAGGTCGGCAAGGTACTCCTTCAGCTGTGCGAAGGCGGCCTGGTGTTCTTCCTGCCAGGCGAAGTCCGGAGCTCTCCTCAGGATCTTGAAGAATGGGAGCTGTTTCTCGGCTCGAGACAAATCACCGAGGCGGCTAGGCACCCGTGAGTTTGTGGATCTCACGGATGGTCCTCGCACCGCATGTCGAAAGACCGCTTTCACTCTTGGTGGGATTGGCCTTGTGCCCTCCCGAGAAACCCAAAGATCCCAAGAACTTGCCGGTCTTCACCATAAATGTACATTTGGGGTTGAGTTTGAGGTTGGCCGACCGAGGAGTTGGAGGACGGTGCCGAGGTCGTCGCGCAGCCTCCGCTTTTCTCGACTTTGACTACTATGTCGTCGACGAGACCTCGACGATCTCCCGATGTGGTCTTTGAATGTTGCATCCACCATCCTCCGTAAGTAGCCCCAAAGATTCTTGAGGTCAAGCGGCATCTTTCGATGACGCAAAGACGCCAAGTCGGTGATGAATGCGGTCTTTGCGCGCCCTCCGCTCATCGTGATTTGGTGGTACCCTTGTATAGATCCGTGAAGTCGAACATCTCGTGGCCCACCAATGCCTCCACCTTTTGTCGATATCGGGAGGGGTAGCAATCCTGGGCAAGGCTTGTTGAGGTCGGATAATCGACGCATTACGCGCCACCCTCCTCCAGCTTTGGACCACGATCGATTAGCCATCCAGTCGGGTATTTGACCTCGAACAAGATCTTCGCCTTCGAAGTTGAGTCACCGTCCCTTACGACCGGCCGCGCCCGCCGCGAATATCCTTTTCTTCTCACGGACCGGCTTGGTAGCCGGTCGATGTCGAGGCGTGAGTTATGAGCTCGGGTGACACTCAACATATCGAGCGGGGACCAAGCAAACACGCCCCTATATTCTCTCGTAAGTCGATACGTGTCACGGACGTCCGCCGGGCCCCCGGTGCCGACTGGACGACCTTCGAGGATCGTCGTCAGATAGTTGGAGGCCTCGGTCAGTCATCCCGGGTGTCGGCTCTCCGAGTACTGTAATTGCTATGCCCGGGCGAGGCCGCATCTTGAGTTGAGAGTCGAGGCATTCTTTGCCGCCGCTTGGTCTCCCCGACGCCGAGCACTCCCACCGGGTAGAATCTTGACGGGAGGTGGTAGACCGAACAGACGGCCTTGGTGGCGCATGCCCAATCTCTCCCGAGGATGATGTTGTACGAGAGGGAGCTCGGACCAGAAGAATCGATGGCCTTGGTGATCGACTGGAGCCCGCCTACCGTGACCGAAGGGTAATGACCCCTGGCCGGATCGCCTCGAGTGAAGCCCATAACCGGGAGGCGCGGGAAGTACCGAATGCCCCGACCTCAAGCTTGTCCATAAAGCTCGAAGATGATCTCGACGGAGGCTCTGGATGTCGATATAGACCCGTGGACGCTTTTGTTGCCCACCGCGGCCTGTATGGTGATGGCGCCCGCGCGGTATGATCTGGGCACGGGTCCTCCTCGAGAACGTTATGTTCTCACCATCCCGAGTCGCTTGTTCTTCGGCTCTTCGCGGCCGGCCTCGGCGTTGTTCTTCGTGACGACTCGTCGTCCCGAGGGCAGTCCGGTAACAACATAGACTGCCCATAGCGTTGGGACCTTCGCCCTCGCTGCCTTCGAGTTGGGTCGCCGCGGGTCGGCCCGCAGCTGTCGCCACCTCCATTCCTTCTCGCTTCCTCTCTTCTGACCACCGTCCGAGGTATTTCTTGAGGGCTCCACCTTTAACGAGCTCGCCGATCCGTGAGCCTGTGTTTCGCAATCCTCGGTATCATGACCATACCCTGGTGATAGTCACAATACTGCCTGCAGGACCTCTTCGATCCCCTTCATGGGGCGGGCCGGAAGAGCTCGGGCGTGAGCTCGAATATTTCCGCCTCGATTTGAGCAGGGAGGCGCGCCGCTGTGGTTGGGCCGAGGTCCGAGCCTAGACTCAAAGGGCCCTCTTGATTCTCGCCGGCGCTCGCGATCGGCGCCCGACTTTGGCCATCGGCTTTTTTCTCTGACCGCCGTCCCCATTTCCCGCTTCTTCCGATCCGACTGCCTCCTCGACGGTTGTCCACCGTGTTCCGAGCTTACTTGCCGCCTTTGGTTTCTCCCCGGTGATTTCTTTGTTCGGTACGGGTCGGATCCCGCTGAACGCTGATGATGTAGAGGTCGTTCTTTGCCGTCAATTTTGAGCGACTCTTGATGAACCTCGAGACGAAGTTCGACATCGCCTCGCCCCGCCCTGGCGGATTGTGAGCAGGTCGGAGGAAGGTCGCTGGGCGGCATCTTCGATAGCGCCATTTGAACCGATCCATGAGGTCCGGAAGGTGTATGTCGTTTACGGAAGCGAGGTGAACCAACGCCGTGCGCTGGAGACCAAGACCTCGGGAAGATTTTGCACATGTGAAAATCTTTCATTCCTTGATTCTCCATGTTGGTGGTGTAGGCGAAAAGGAAGTCGGAGGGTCTCCGAGGCCATCGTAGGTCGCTATATTGGGTGCCCGCATCACCGCAAGTGGGCGTGTCTAGAATCTCCCGGAGAAAGGGAGATGATCCTCCCGCACTACCGAACCCCGAGATCGCTGCCATCTCTTTCTGGAGGGGTGGAGGATCGATAGAGACGCCTATCGTCCCTCCGAGGGGGGGTTCGACTCCGCCTTTCTTCCCTCCTGTTTTGCTCCACTCTCTGGTCGGCATGACGAGGTGGAGAGCGGCTCCGCGAACGGCGCGGGCGATCGATGATGGCGGCTCGCCCACCACGAGCGGCTCCGTGAATGAGGGCAGCGGCTCGCCGCGGCGAAGCGGCTCAGCAGGTCGGCTCGCGATGAGGTTTGTTGGCTTCAATTTGATATTCAAATCTTAACATGACACTATTAAAGTGGACAAATCTTTTTTATTAATTATTATTTGAATAAATACGAACAATCATACACTAAGTGGACACATCTTAAAACATTAGCATTTCCATTAAAGGATTGTCTCTTCTCATGCTCTCGTCTATAAATAAGTTGAAACATATCGTAAATCAAAATAATAAATATTTCCCAATCACGAAATAGGAAAAGGCAGAGCCAAATAGAGATTTATAGTATATATATGAGACCAACCAATAAAGAATACAAGTGAAAATGATATTTCATGAAATAGTAAATGAATAATTACACGTGCAAACAAATGTGAGGGATAGTTAGTTTAAAACCAGAAAAATAGCATACCAAAATTCTTTTGAGTGCGAAAAAAAAGAATCTGACATGTATTTGTAATTATGTATAACTCACAAAGTTCGCCAATTTCATTCTTAATATCTGCACTAAACATGAAAAGTCAAATAATGCGACACATATTATATGTTACATGTTTTTATTAACATCAACACATGTCCCATACATTAGTTATCATATTATAAAATCATGAACGCATAACATTACATTACATGCACTAATACGATGTAAGAGAGAAATTGAGGAAAATTCGTTAGGCGTATTTACCTGATGAAAACCAAGCTCTCGTGTAAGAGGCACCCCAATCTCATTCACGCACCCACCCACCTTCATATCCGAGCCGTAAAACGCGGCGTACCGATCAATGCAGCCATCCAATATCCGCACCAGCTCCGCCGCCAGAGGGTAGCTTACCGCGAAACCCCCGCCGCCGTATGCAATCGTGTACGAGTGCACCACGTTCTGCTCCACGCTCTCCGAGCTCCCCCCGATGTAATACATCTGCTTATGATCGTACCTATTCAGCAAATCCACCAAATTCTCCGTAAAAAACACCGTGTCGTCATCCCCCATCACAAACCACCTCACCTCCGCCGCGAGTTCAAAGCTCTCCTTCACGATCCGCGCGATCCGCACGGCGGAGCGCGACCCGTACCAGTTGGTGTACTTGAATCTCCCCGTGTCGGCAGACACCCGGTATGGCGGCGAGTTTTCCGGCCAAGCCTTCGCTGGCCGCTTGTCGAGCCAGACATGGCCGCGCGTCACGTTCGGCTTCCACCACAGCTCGCAGTAGCGGCGGCGCGTGCTCCACGTTTCAACCGACCCGCCAATACCGAACACGATGTGGGATATGTTGGTTCGATCCCCATCGTCCCCGCCTCCGCCGAGGTTGAGGCCGAGGCCGCTGTCGGTGGTCCGGCGGTATGGGCCGCGGATGGCGGAATCCGCGTTGCATTCGGGGCAGTTGTTGGCCCGCCATCTCGTCGTGGTGGGGAACGACGAAAGGTAGAATAACGAGAATGTCCCTAAGATGCAGATTGCGAGGAGGGCTTTCACGAAATTGGAGGCTAAAATGTTGATTTTATTCAGCGGCGGGGAGAGGAGGTGTTTCCAGGGTTTTAAAGGGTTGTGGATTGTGGTTTCTGATGATGATGAATTTGGCATTTTGATCTTTAATTTTTTTTTTTTGGTTTGCTAAAATATTGATTCTTGCTATGAATAAATGATGGTGTGGATGTGGGATTTTATGTTTTGGTACATGAATGAAGATCGAAATGGGAGTGGTGATTTGATTGGGATAAATATCTAGGTTTTTCTGCATATAATTAAGGTGTAATTAAAGACCAGGGTTAATATCGATGTGATTCTTGAATTCTTTTCTGGATTTTTTTTGCAGTTTTTGGTTTTCATGCAAAGTTCATTGATTAGGAGTGGAGCACAACTTTGGCATTATGGATTGTTTGGTGTGTGGAAAATATTCTATAAAATATTTGAGAGGTGCACTCGACTAATACTAAGGCAATCGATAATAATTAATTAATTGTGGCATGCATGCTAATCTCTCCATCTCCTACTATTATCTCTAATATTAATTGGGGCTGAATATATTTAATTGCAAGATTTGGTGAAGATAAAATTTATATTTTCTTTATTATAATCAACCGGCTTTTGCATAATATTTTTCTGCTTTATTTGCCTATTTTCATTTATTTACTTTTTCGATACAAGAAATTTAATCTCTGCGATCACTCATCGGACCAACTTGGCTACTCTACTAGCAATTTATCTTTTACACTATTGATCGGAAAGATGAATTGTAAATGTATAATGTATTGGAACGTTGAAATCAATTAGTTGAACCGGGAGAAATGTGATTTCGGTTTCATTCAATTTGATCGATTTATTACTTCAACATTTAATACGACATTTTTGTCGTAGAACATTTCACGTTACAGTAAGTACTATTTATAGGGGAATCCATTACCATTGTTTGTGGATTGCTAATTATGGGTTGGATTTTTTTATTTTTTTTTTATGCATATGACTCATGAAATTGTGAAACGGGTTCAAACGCTATAGATGTTCTATGATTAATTTCAAACATGATACTCGACTCATGTGGAGGTGGCCTACAACTCTTGTGGATAATATATTTTCAAGTTTAAATCACAATAATGATTGATCAGTTGAGCACGTTTCATGCTTAACTTAGCTCGATATATTTATTTTTGTGATTAACAGACTATTAGATAGGAGCATAGCTTACTCCGAGCACACCCTTGAAGAACTTGGGCGTAGATTTCCCTCGTCACACACACACGCATATGAAACAAAGGTTGGTTGGCATCAACAAATCATGAAGGGGGATTGCATCGATCAGCCATCACAAAGTGCAAAAGAGGTTGTGACCTTAAACATTAAACCAACGCCTAATCCCATACTTACTAAAAGCAATGACAAATCGCAATGAATTGGAACGTACAAAATTTTTCAATTACTTTTATATATTTTCTCAACATTACCAAACTGATTAGAAGAAAAAAAAGAGGTGTGCACGCGTGGGTGTATGTGTGTGCCGTCTGTACACAACTTATTTCGTCTCAATGTATATATTAGAATCCACAAAAACTCATGTATATCTATCCACATGGTATGGGCGGACAAAAATATAATTTGTTATTAAGAAAAATATCATTTACATTAAAGAAAAGTATCATTTACACTGAAAAAAATATCAAAATCTACATATGCGGACGGATGTATAGATGTCCACCTCGTTAGAATTCTAAGCAATTTTTGCTTACAAACTATCAATCCATTCAGGATTCAGCATGCCGCAGAGATGTTGTTTCCCACATATTTAAACTATAAATACATATATTATGGATGTATATGTATAATTATATATATTGATATTGTAATATAAGTATGTTTGTGTGTGCGTGTGAATTAGTGGTTAATCTTTGCATCATGATGAGGCTCAAACCCTAATCGAAGTTCGAGGTCTACTCCACCTTGAATCAACTCCATTTTATTCTTCTCTAAATTCTTTTCTTCATCACTAACAGCAAATAATGGTAAACTACTTACCGAATTATGCTTGGATGTTGGAACAAAGTCTTGAATCTCATCCACTTTTCCGTCGGAATTCGCCGCCTTCTTCATCTCCTCGCTGGCGGAGGGATCAGCTGGAGAATTCTCTCTGGCGAAATCCACGGTCTTGGTGATGTCCAAAGATAGCAAGTTATCGTCGGAGAACTCTTTGAGCTTTGCTCGATCCTTCCTGTGGATGTTCATGTGCCCTCCTAGGGCTTGCGCGTTGGAGAAACCCCGTTCACAGAAACTGCAGCGGAACGACTTGAACATGTGCCCGGAAGCCATCGGGAGGTTGTCGTCTTTCTCGTTGCTTTTGATCGGAGTTTCCCCGGCCAGGCCGACGCTCCGTGGTTCGTCGATGGAGAGAGCTCAAGGAGAGGTTGGTGGAAGTAAAGGAGTTTAGAATATGTTGGATTTGGATTATAGTCGTGGCATGGAATTGTTTATTCTAAATTGTATTCGTCTTTTATTTTTATGTCACCGGTAGATGCATGCTATGGTATGTGCATTTGATGGTATTAATATTATAAGATTGAAAAATAAAATATTTTTTTAGAATAGAGGATTACTAGTGTTTTATAGTGGCATGAACAATCGATGGGGTTGTTGAAATAATTAAATTAGCAGGCTTGCTACAAGTTCGTTTAGACAACTTATCAAAAATTTATCTTGCACTTACTTTTTCTGTCTTTCTTTATTATTATTATTATTATTATTATTATTATTATTATTATTATTATTATTATTATTATTATTATTATTATTATACTTCTTGGTCGGAATTACATTATTCCAATTAATCACCTTTTGGTAATTAGATATAACTCCATCAAAAGAAATATATAAGCAAAATTCTTCTTTTGTTTAACGTATTAATAAGTTTTATTTTTCTTTTTTGGATAGCGAAACCGCAACGTTATTAAGTGTGCACTTTAGATGAACTCTATTACTGTGTAATGGCATACAAATATTTTATTACTCATTTTACTAAGAGAAGTTTATGATCGTGATTGATATTGATATTGTAATTATATATGTGAAAACTAAATTAATGTATAAGATAAATTGGCCAAGAGTATCTCTTGTTTTTTCATTATTCTTTTTGTATATCACTACAATTATAAACCCACATAGCAAAAATTGGTAGCTAAAATGCGTCTGTCAATTGCAACTGCTACAGTATAATGGCTGATATATATATATATATATATATATTGGAAATTGAAAAACCAAAAAGAAAATGGGTGCAGCTCCATCCATGTTTTACTAGGATTTTTTTTTTCTTTTTTATTCAAAATTACTTTAACTGTAACAATCAACAAACCAAACTTTAAACTACTGAATTACAGTAAAAGAAACACGTGTCGACGTGTGCCAACTTCATTCGGTCATTTAAATTTCCTTATTTCGGTCGTTATCCAGCATAAAGTCGAACCAAAATAAATTGATAAAAGATAACTTCGTTATTAAGATAAATATATGCTACCATTCTATTAAAATATTAATCATGTATAGTTTTATAAATGTCAATCTGTGTATCAATGTATCTGTGTACGGTTTAATAATACGTATGGTTAATTAAATTATCTCGAAATATATCAACACAATTTCGATTTTTCTTAAACACATTACATTATTTTGCAAATTTGATTATTGCTAATTCGGTGAAGGGTCGAACTGTATAAAAGACGATACTTTTGGTACTATATCCCCGACACCATTATCCTGAATTAATTTCATTATATATAAATTATGTGCCGTTTGATCCATATAGATAGTTATTAATTTTACTTCGTATTTTGTAATAAAAAAAATTTGCGATGTCAAAATTGACGTATCAATGCATGAAAGGTGAATAAACTAAAAGCGCATCGCATGACAATGTGACGTCGTTCTCGAGAGCGATAGTTTAAATGTATATAGTATTAGGTCGGATAGACGCATGGCCAATAACAATGCATTTGATGGCACCAAACTGCAAAAGCATGCTTCCCCTCATTAAACCCAAAAAATAGTCATATGCCATGAAGAAAAATAAATAAAAAATTGACCTCGAGAATAGCCTAGTGGTGGAAATTGTAAACTTGCACGACTCTCTCATTACAAGAAAAACTGTTTCTAATAAGATAATGTGGATTTTATTTATCAATTGTGTTTGATCATTTTTAAATATATGCTTGATTTTTTTAAGTATATGTGTAATGGAAATGTTCTTGATTTATTATTATATTCATAAATTAAAACGTAGGTTTTTCCCCAAACATGAAACTATTCGTATTTAATTTACTTGGAAATTTGTTATGGGAATATTCAATTGGCGAAATTTGTGATTTTAATTGATAAAATATTTTTTTGACTCTATATTTAGTATTGTGATGATTTTTAAATATTCTTTTGTATTTAAATCATTAACAAAGAGTAATAGAAACTATAGTGAGAATTAATAATTTGTCTCTAATATGCAATATTGTAGTGACAGTTATATCATGTAACTAAAGTATGAAATATTAGTGATGGTATTCTCATGGGACTATATGATTAGGTATTCTGTGATGACTATATCTGATGGTTCCTTGGGGGTCGTACTGATGTATAAGAGGGATACACCAGTAAAGGAAAATCAAAACTTTTTCTTTTAAGTTCGGACCTTATACTGACCAATAGATGTCGATTAAGCGAAGTCATTTCGAGATCGGTATCAATATCACCGATCGATTAACAATCCTATTGATCGCCGACGAATCGGTCATTGGACTGATAGTTAATGTGCTTGCAGAATGTGGTTATTACGTTTTACCTTTACTGAAAACTAATGCTGATGTAGTAAAAACATATAGTCAAATATTGATTAGTCAGTTTCAGTTTTCTCATTAGTATCAAATTGATATTGGTTTTAACAGTAGGTTGTGTTGCGTGTTCTGATGATGTTCAGTTCAATAACATGTAATTTAAATGGTACTGAAAGTAAAGAACTAAGAGTAAATAACACTTAGTTTTTAACGTGGTTCGGAGAAATCAGCTCCTATATCCACAGATTGATAACACAGTCAATTCACCATTTAGGATTTGGTCTTATTTACGGGTACAAAAGAAACCTAAGTACTGAAGTTCACCTTATCAGTACCCCAACTAACTTGTCGTTCTTCCTACGCTTGTTGGTGCTAGGAAACCCCTGACTGCTTATGGGTGAAGTCGACCTAATCTCTTACTTACATGTGCAAGATAATCAAGCTTTTAGCAACTAACATTTCGTTGCTTACTTGCCCAACTTCTACTTAAACTTTTGAGGGTTTTGGGTAAAGGGGTTTTCCAACTTAAATTTGAGTTGTCACAGAAGACAACTCAAGGTTTCTAGGTTTAGGATTGTACAAGATAAAGACCTAGAATAATAAGGCAGTGTATACTGAAATCCTAAACCGATAAATATATGTGAGCTCTAAGGATTTATTGATAACACTTTGAAACTTCATTCTTTGAAATCGCTGGATGAATGTTCGTAAAAATTGAACTCTGGGAGCTTTTGAATATTTGATTGCGCAATGTTTCGATAACCTTCAAAGGTTGGATTCTACGCGTATTTATAGAGATAACGATGAATAGTACCGTTGGAGGGAACACCAATCACATCCATTCCATTAGTCGTTTGAAATATGCATGTTACCACTATTACAATCTCTTATCTGAATTGTTTACTTGTTTTCACATGTACGTCTCATTATCTCATACAAATGTTAGATCATACAGTGTGTAGAAGATCACAGAAGTCTGTATGATTGGTTAAACTTATTGAGATATAAAAAGATCACAGCTGGGACAACTTGAGGACGAGTTATCGGTATAGTCTGCGGTATAGATAAGAAGTGACTTAACTTGGTTGCTTGTCTATGCTGCTACGTCTCTGACGTATTGATGGATCACAGTGAGATGAGTTCTTCTATCTGATCATCGTGAAGAACCTAGATCTTGATGACTTTACGTTGATCTAAACCTCGATAAGGTTTTAGGTGGGTATGAGTTGGTGACCATCACTTTGACTTGTTATGGGTGAAGGTTACATGAGATAACCCAATATTCTCCGCATATTGGGTGGTAGCAGTGCGTGTATGTCATGCTAGTTACCTATATCGAGTCACTGTATCCGTTTAGGATGATGACGTCCCCTTAAGGAGCTCAAAAGGTTAATTATACTAAACCCTGCAGGTTGAGTTAACTCAAGTACAATAATAAGGTTGAGTGGTACTACTTAAGGAATTAAAGAGATTAATTATTTTAAGCAGTCAGAATGTTATAATAATTAATGGACATGCAATATCTTAAATACAAGGATTCGTAAGTCTAAGTTCAAACCCGACTCAACTTCGGTAATAAAAGGGTAAGTCAACATTTATTCTCTAGTAGAATGAATAAATGTTTATGAACTAATTTATATTTTGGGCTGAGCATAAGATAATTAATTCATTTTAGGCACATCTTTATTCCTTGCATTTGATCCCTGGGCTGGCCCATCAAGGCCTCTTGCTGTTGGAATTTTCTCCCATCTCCTTGAAGAGTCCCACTGAGACTCTGTTCTGATTTTCCAATATCTAGATAGTTATTATCTGATATTATTAGATATCAAAAGATAATTATTCTAGATATATTTTATCTGCAAAGATATGATTGTATTTATTAGATATGCAGGGATCCAATCTAAATAGGATTCTAGGAATACATTATAAATACAAGATGAGAGAAAATAAAAAATTAACTATTCCTATATAGAGATTTTCAAAAATCTTGAAGAAAATGAAGAAGACGAATTTTTGCAATAATCTCCATAGATTGTTCTCACTCAGTATTGAAGAATTGACAACCGGGATACAGTCCAGAAGATCAAAGCTGGAGTCTGATATCGATCTTTTATCCGAGAAATTCGCATGTAAACAGTAGTAAATACCAACGTGTTGCAATTAATTATATAGATGCCTGCTAGGTATATAATCAATGTATGATGAATTAAACATTCAAGATAGAACACTGGAAAGAGGGTAAAATCAGATTTTCCTACAAAAATTTCATAGATATCCTTTTTTTTAAAGATGCTCATTTTTATATATATCATTAATAACGAGGATTGACAGTTTGCATAAGTTTTCACGAGCATCGGTAATATTGAGTCTAAGTTTGTCTTTTTTTATATTGTTTTTAATCTAATATCTTACGAATTATAATTTGGATCATTAAGTTTACAAATTACATAAAAATCAAAGTTTGATTTATTCTTTTATTAATCTCTTTGAAGTGAAATGGAAAAAAATTGATCGAGCTTTGATTTTTATGTAATTTGTAAATTTGATGATTCTAATTTATGAGATATTAAATAGTATTATAAAAAATGATGATGCCGACTAAATGTCAACGATGCTCACAAATGGTGTTGCTTTTTCTATCCATAGAAAGAGATATAAGGGATTATTAATAGTACTCAAACCTTAGCTAGTATGTAGTACTCAGTCTCATCCATTCATTTTATTAATTCTATGGTAGATATTTATTTCAAAAAAATTAGCCAGATGGACGTTGTGTTGCTATAGTAAAGCTAGAATCGTAATTCAATTTGTCATGTATATAAAAATAATATTGTTAAATAGAAATATATATACGATTGAACAAAATCATGCATAATGTTTAACATAATTACACATATGAGATTGGTTCCAGATTTTCATCTCGTTTCCTTCTAACTTCATAATTCAAAAAAATAAAGCATCGCCGAGAAAGAAAGCAAAGACGGTAAAAAGTGTTCATGCAGATTAGAGAAGAGAGAAATAGGTATATGAGAGAATAACATATCTACTTACATTAAAATGCATTATTTTAAGTGTCCACGTGCATATTTATCTTTATTGATATATATATATATATATATATATATATATATATTTATTGAGAATGGTAAATTTATCTTTGAAATGTTATGCATGTTTAAGTTAGGAAATATATAGATTTATTTTGACACATACAAGTTTTTTAGTAGTATGAGCATAAATCCATTTAAAAAATATATGCAACTTTTGATAATTGATGAAGCTATGTATGAATATATTCAGATTGTATAAACAAGATGTTATTGTGTATGAAATATTATATCCAAACTAAAGAAAACATACATCAAATCCAAATCAAACCATTTTATGTTTGCCCTTAAATATAAGAGTCATAGCTGTATAAGAATTTTTCTATGTAGATTTTCAGTTAACAAAATTGCAGACTATCCAGTGCTTCAAATCTTGATATTTTTTCAGAAGAGAATGAATTGTTGAGACAAAAAAGAAAATTGAAGAGACAACGAAGAAGTCTGAGATACGAATAGGAAAAAACTATAATGTGCAGTCTTACAATTTTGCCCCTCGCAAAAATAAATAAATAAATGAGAAAAATCTTTGCCCTATGTCGTTTTTCTAGTTAGTCCACATGACTACAATATGTGGTTCAGATTTGGTATAACATACTATTTTGGAGACACGATACTACAAGATCCTATATATATGAATTTTGGGTCAAATACAAATTAATCTTAACATACAAAATAAGAATTATTCAACCATCCGTTCGTGAATGTCTATGGTGAATTCATCATTTTGTTGGATGAATTCAAACAATTGGGCTTGAATCCCATAAGAGTAATTTTTTTTAATGCAAACACCGTCACGACAAATTCAAACGATTCCATGAGTTTGTAGTTCTTACAATAACCACTCCTTATATTTATATATAGGGAAAAGTTCAAATAAAAATCTTATTTAAAGTGAGAACCTAAGCCATTTTTATCCATTCGATCGTAAAGATCTACGATGATGCATCACTTTGCTGCATGAGTGTATTGTGACCACCTGTTTCGAATCTTATGAGGAGAGAAAATTTTAAATTTTTTTAGTACCTAACTTTCATGGAGAATGCGTTGTTCTCACATTTGTAGGATAACAAAGGCTTTCACAATACACATCCATCGATATATAAATATATATAGGATTGAGTTCTCGTAGTACCCTATCCTTAGATAGTATGTAGTACACTTTTGAACATTTGGACGCACCATAATGTGACACGTGGTAACTCCTTTTATTTAATTTTATTTTATTTTCGCGAGGGGTAAAATGAGAAAAAGAACAAAACAATCTTCTTTTTTTCTCATCTCATCCGATCTTCTTCTTCTTATTCTTCTTCTTCGATTTTTTTACAGCAACGATGGTGAATGACATCACCAACATCGATGGTAGAAAGCAGCAGCGACGACACGAACAACAACAACAACGAGTTCTTTTAGCTTGAATTTGAGAAATTGGTATTTTGAGAGATGGTTGAGGAATATAGAAGGATAAATGGTGGTTATAGCGTTGGCTTATGATGGAATTTACCGAAAATCGTAAAATGAGGCGGTGGTTTATGACGGAGTTAGTCGAAAATCAAAGATGAGATAAATAAAAAAATGAGACAGCAAGAGGAAAGACCCCAACGAAGATATGCATATAATTACACAGAAACATACATATAGATAAATCCGCATACAATAAAACGTAAACATGCATATACAAAAATATGTACATGCATATTTGCAAAACAAAAACATGCATATTATAAAATACAAACATGCATACTATTAAACATAAACATGCATATTACGAAACGCAAACATGCATACTGAAAAACAGAAATTTGTAAGTTTCTCATTCTCAATATATTTTCTTCTCTTCTGTAATATGCACAAACACTTTTTTTGTTGATCTTTTGTTTTCTTTCTTGTTGATCACTTGTTTTCTTTCGAAATATGAAGTTAGAAAGCGATCTAAATGAGATAATAAATTATGGACAAACCAATCTCATATGCATTTCTACGTTCAATATTATACAATTTTGTGTTCAACTATATGCAGTTTTCTATTCAACTATATGTAATTTCTGTTCAACTATATGTAGTTTTCTGTTCAACCATATGCATGGTTTGTTTTCTATATCACATAACAAATCAAATTATTACTTTTACTATACCGAAATCAGCACCAAATGACTTAAAAAATCTAAAAAATTCTCCACCATAGAATCTATGAGATGGATGAATAAGATTGACTATTACATATTACCTAAGGTTTGAGTATTATATGATCTCAATTATATATATATATATATATATATATATATATATATATATATATATATAGGGTTGACGTTCCGTAGTACTCGATCCTTAGGTAGTATGTAATACATAATTTAGACCATATATTTTGAACATGTGGACGATCATAATTTGACAAATGGTAACCCATTATTTATTTATTTATTTTTAATTTTTGTAAAGGGTAAAACGGGAAGAAAAAAAAACAATCTTCTTCTTCTTCTTCTATTTTTCGATTCTTCGATTTTTTTAGCATCGCGAGACAATGATGACGATGGCAACGATAACAAACAATAAATTTTAGAGAGAGAGAAAAAGAAGAATAAGATTTTGAGAATAAAATTGAGAGATTTTGAGGAAAAAATGAAAAAATAATTTTAATAGAAGAATGAAGGATCGAGAGAGATGATGTCTATTACGGTGGTTTACGACGAAGTTCGCCGAAAATCAGAGAAGCAGATGGCGAAACTGATAGAGAATGATGAATAAGAGTTTTGCTATCGGAAAACATATTCATGTATATAACAAAACATAAACCTACATGTTGGTCATGCAACACATACATGCATATTATAAAACATAAACCTATATGTTGGCTAAGAAACGCAAACATGCAGACAAAATACACTCATGCATATAATAAAACATATCGATACATATAATAAAACATAAACATACATGCTGGCCAACGGGTTTTGGGGCGATGCGCTCGCTGAGTGCGAGCGAGCCATGGGCGCCTTTCCAACATACATTCATGTTTGTGTATATTTATATGTATACGTCAGTTCAACTATATGCATAGTTTGTTTTTTGTATCACATAACAAATCAAATTACTAATTTACCCTTACTGTAGCGGAATCGGATAAAATAAGCTTAAAATATTCAAAAAATCTCCATCGTAGGATCTATGATATATATATATATATATATATATATATATATATATATATATATATATGTGTGTGTGTGTGTGTGTGTGTGTTGGGGATGGTTATGGTGAGAATAATATTATATGTAAGAAATATGAATAAATTATAACCATTAACTAATATATAATTAACATCTCAGATTTTATGCTTCAGTTTAAACAAGATTGATGACATCATCACCAATCTATTTCACCAAAATCGATCGAAGGGTAAAAATGACCCAAATCTATCCATCTACGTGATTTGGGAGGGGGGATTGAATCTTCCCAAATATGTGGAATTCTTTCAAATCACGTATATGTGTTGTACGTAACACATATTTCACTGATTCTCTGCACAAATACATATATTGTTTATTTTTCTTTTTATTTGTGATGTAATACTATAGTTGTAAATCATTTCCTGTGTTGTATATAGTTTAATATGAATATAATAGTAATTTGATGATTATTTTAAATGATTAATCCCTATTATTATGAGATTTGATATCTTATATTATGGAAGTGTTTAAGATCAGTTTTTCTATGAAATTTAGTACTCTATTCATCCCATTATTGTTGTCTTGTTTTTTTTTTTTTGGACTGTCTCGTTATTGTTGGCCTATTCCAAAAAAAGAAATAATTTTACACTAAAAAATAACTCAAATTTCGTGTCATATACTACTTTACATACAAAACAAACTCTCTTTAATCAACGTGCAAAAAGAAATGAGTCAATAATACCGAAATACATGGAGTATATTTTTTCTTATTTCCAACATCAAAATTGCTAAGTATTATTTTTATTTCAATACTAAACTGTCATGAACATTGTGTAACGATTTTAACCTATACTACTACAACACAAAAAGATTAACAAGATATATAGTGCAACAATTGTCAGAATCTTATGCTAAGTAAATGATAAATAATGCAATGTCGAACAAATTAAATATAATTCAAAATTGTAAGTTAACAAGATATATAATTGTGCAAAGTTTATGTGAAAGTTGTGCAATAAACTAATAATCACGTGCAACAACGACGCATCATAGATGATAGAGAATAGCAAATACCATAAAAATACATCTAATAAAATTATAAAAATATCCTTTGTAATTTATCTAGCAGTAACAAACGTAGCACATATAATTATAAATATCAACACATAAAGAATTAATCTTGTCCATCGATCTTGCAGAATCAAAGAATATGATTTATTTTTATTTCTCACCAATATTTGTATTCTATATGATCCAAATCCTATATATGTAGGGAGAAAGAAGAAGGTTCAAATAAAAACTTTTTTTACGTGAAAACGTAAAACTACTTTAAGCATTTTGAATGCGAAGATCTATGGTATTAGATTTGTATACTGAAAGCAGAATGGTTGAGCTTGTATACAATATTTCCTGTTACCACTATTATAATCTCCTATCTTAATTGTTTACTTGATTGCACATGTATGTCCATTTATCTCATATATAAGTTAGATAATACAATGTGTAGAAGATCACAGAAGTCTGAATGATTGGTTAAGCTTAATGAGATATAAAAATGATCACAACTGAGATAACTTGAGGACGAGTTGTCGGTATAGGCTGCGATATATATAAGAAGTGACTTGACTTTGTTGCTTGTCTATGCTGGTACGTCTCTGACGTATTGATGGATCACAGTGAGATGAGTTCTTCTATCTGACCATGGTGAAGAACCTAGATCTCGGTGATTTTGCGTTGATCTAAACCTCGATAAGGTTTTAGATGAGTATGAGTTGTTGACCATCACTTTGACTTGTTATGGGTGAGGATTACAAGAGATAACCCAATATTCTCCGCATATTGGGTGATGGAAGTGCTTGTATGTCATGCTAGTTACTTATATCGAGTTACCGTATCCATTTAGGATGATGACGTCCCCTTAAAGAGCTCAAAAGGTTTATTGTAATAAACCCTGCAGGTTGAGTTTAGCTCAAGTACAATAATAAGGTTGAGTGTTATTACTTAAAGAATTAAAGAGATTAATTATTTAAGCAGTCCGAACGCTATAAATAATTACTGGACATGCAATATCTTAAATTCGGGGATTCATGAAGTGTAAGTACAAGCTCAACTCAACTTCGTTAATAAATGAGTAAGTCGGTATTTATTCTCTAGTGGCTGAATGAATGTTTATGAATTAATTTTTGTTCTGGGCTGAACATAAGATAGTTAATTCGTTTGAGCCACATCTTTATTCCTTACATTTGATCCTTGGGTTGGCCCATCAAGGTCTGGACTGCTGGAAATTTTCACCCCTCACTAAGTAGAGTCCCACTAGGATTCTGTTCTGATTCTCTTATATCTAGATCGATTATATCTGATATCATTATATGTCAAAGGATATTAGTCTTGATATGGTGTATCTTTAGAGATAAGATTGTATTTATTAGATATGTAGAGATCTTATCCTATTAGGATTCTAGGGATGCATTATAAATACAAGGTGAGAGAAAATCAGAAGAATAAGATATCATTGTGATTTTCGAAAATTACAATTGAGGAAGAAGACGAATTTTTGCAGTACTCTCCATAGATTGGTCTTACTCAGTATTGAAACTTTAGCAAACGGGATACAGTCTAGAAGATCAAAACACGAGTTTTGATCCTCATTTTATCCGATAAATTCACAGGTAAACACGAGAAAACACCAACGTATTGTAACTAATTATATAGGTGCATGCTAGGTATATAATCATATATGGTGGACTAAACATCCAAGATAGATCATCGGGAGATGGTAAAATCATATTTCCCTACAATTGGTATCAGAGTCTGGGATCAATATCTTGGTTCTGTTGGATTAATTCACGTTTGATTATTACTTTCGTAATTAATTAATTGTGGATCTGTCATTCATAGCGGCTCGAATGTTTTGGTTTTTTGTCGGATTTTATTCTTCACCACGAGAAAATCCGTGGTTAGATTAGGATTCATTTTTTGTAAATCTAATCTATAAAAACGAAGAACGAAGACGAAGAACATGAAGAACGAGGAGATGATAGAGTCCTATCGTACGGCGCAACGGGAGGCACATCGGCAGCAACCGGATGCGCGTCAAGTCATGCGTAGGGATGTTGGACGTGCGAATGGACGTCGGCGAAGTAGCACTTGGGGTGTGGCATAAACGCCCTCGCATGCAGGTACCCGTCGCGTGAAGCGCACGGGAAGGCCTAGCATGCGGAGTACGCGATGCGCGTAGGTACATCGGCAACACGCGTGCGGGCTTCGACGGCGCGGCGGGCGAGATGAGCAACTATCGTCTGGCTTCGGTAGCAGGTCTCGACGCTCGACAGTTTGACAGATGGCCAGGCTGGGCGACGAGACACGATATCAGCGTGCATGCACGCGAGCGCCCGATGTGCGATTCGTGCGGGCAGGCTCAACAGCGGGGCGCACGATGTTCGCTGATTCTCGATGGTCGACAGGCTCGAGAGACGCGTGATACACGCAGCTGGTTTCGACAACTCATCGAGGCGACGTTGTCGGTGAGGAAAAGACCGTATGGTGCGGCTGGGCGACTGGACGTGCGTGTGGGCTGTACCCTAGCGTACGCGACCCAGTCCATCTTGGACCGACCTAGCCCATTTTTTGCCCTGACTCGTTTTTCAACAAGGATCCGCCACAATAATCGACTTATATATATATATATATATATATATATATATATATATATATATATATATATATGATGGATCAAGTAGGAATGAATTATTTTGTAAGAAAACTAAGCCATTGATTTTAATAAATCAATGGACATTATTAATTTACGTTTTGGTGTAGTTCATAACTATATATACTATATTTTAAATTCGTAGATTAATTAAAATTTATATAAGTAATTTTATTCCTTGATTTTAGGGATTTTTTGTGATGCGTGCAACAATCAATATTCCACATTCAATACAAAAAAAAGGAAAAACATACAACATTTAATTCCATGAATAATACATATATATTTACAACGAATTTATTCAATATGTGTTATATTTTGTGAAGATTTAGAAGAGGTGGATGAATCCTTATATTTAAGAAATGTGACAAGATTTATGGGATGATGATGTATTTATTTTTAATACCATTTTTATGTCTTATTCATAAATAACAATAAATAATGACTGACATCATCAATTAATTTCAACTTAATCTGGACCGTAAATTGGAACTTGATCTATGATTATGATATATTCTTATTTCTTACACATATAAGCATTTTTAATAGAACCACCCTTTATATATATATATATATATATATATATATATATATATATATATATATATATATATATATATATGGTTAGGGTGATAATGCTATTATGTGTAAGAAATAAGAACAAATCATAATTATTAATTAACATAGAATTAATATTTTGAAATTCATGCTTTATTTTAAACAAGATTGATGACATCATCATCCTTCTATTCACCTAAAATCGAGTGAGAATAAATATGATACAAAAAAAAATATTCTCTCTCCAAATATTTTACCTACCGAATATTGACTTATTTGTGTTGCACAAGTTGTGTATTATGTAGCACATATCGTAACTAACATTGCATTGTGCTGCAAAGAAAGTTAATATTATTTTTGAAATATATTTGTTGCACACATAAAAATATATGGTAACACAATTTTAACATATACTTTGCATAACTTTATTGTTTCAGATACTAACGAAATTAAACGATTAATTAACATTATATTACCAGTGTAACGAAATCAATTGGCAAAACAAAGAAATTACATTACTAGTGCAACGAATAATATCTATCTACGATACGAAATCCCATCAAAAAATGAAAAAAAATCAAATCCCATAAAAGCAATATTAATAATCTGACCTCTTAATTTTGTGTGTGTGTTAAAAACGTTGCATATCCAGCTATTAATACAGTATATAAACATCTAATATGGACCATCAATTTATTATGATGAAGGGCTATGATTTATTCACATTTCTCACCAAAATTTATATTTTTACCTGATCCAAATCATATCATATATATATATATATATATATATATATATATATATATATATATATATTCATGAGTGAATCTGACCTAGTGTTAAAATGGCACAAACAATTTAATAATAGATAAAGAAAAATTGAATATAAGATTGTGGTGAACGAAGCCAAAATTTGACCAAGTTCAGGAGGTAAAATTTCACCCTTTCGTAGTTTAATTGAGGTTACTTGCGGAATTTATTACTGTCATTTGCATTAAACAATGTGTTTAATACTGTTAGGGTGACACAAATACGTCGTATTCGGACATGATCTCACTATGCATGAGTGTGGTGCAAAACATTGTATTAACTGATCTCACTATGCATGAGTGTGGTGCTAAACATTGTATTAACCCATTGCTTAATTTTCTTAGTTTTATTTTTCTTAATTATTATTTTTCTCTAAAGATATAGGACTGCATAAACTGGCATATGTTATATGATTTAATTTTAGTTCCATATATTAAGAGTTTGACTTTTCTTTTTAAATTCACCAAGTTGTGCGACCCTCTCCTAGAAAAATAATTAGCATCACTGTGTGTGTTGACCTAATGATAGAATGCTTAATATCCGAGGCCAAATGCTTCCTTAATGGCATCGGTTGTGAGAATTGGCTTGTCAAGAAATATTTCACATTCTAAGAAACAAAACCACAAAAAATGCACTTTATCTAAGCAAAATAATGGATCAAAACCTGTCACAGTTTTTTAAAATGGACATGTGAAACGAGATATATTGTCATTCATAAACATTAAATTGCAATTCACTGTTTCTGGTGACCTCGCCACTAAAACTTTTACGTCTCTATTTAGTGTATATAAACATAATAATGGATCAAAATTACGCCATTATATTGTATAAACAATATTTATCTTGGATAAGTTACTACGGATTTATTATGGAAAATATTTTCTAATTTTATTTACATTACATATTTTTTTTCTTGAGACTGTAAAATGAGAGTTAGATTTATATTAATGGAATGAGGGAGTAGTATTGGTGAGCTGCAAGTACATTCGGTACGGGTTAAAGGACAGGTAATTAGGCCCAAAATGAAGTATTAAAGCGTGAGGCCCAAAAATCTAGAAACTATATATGAACTACCGAAATTATAATAAGGACTCGTTTGCTAGCTGGTAAAGGATGAGCCTTGATGTACATAATTAGGATGACTTTAATCAAACATCGTATCAATATCTTAATCGTATGATAATCTCCAGAATATATATATTTTATTTGGTTGGATGGATTAAAGTTCCATATAAAATTACAATTCCTAAAATATTCTTTATATAATATATATAATTTCTAATTACTCAATTTATTTTTGTGTCTTCGTCAACATTCAGCTTCTATTTTTGTTATCTACCCGGATGGTGTTTGGTTAAGCTTATAAGCTCAGAAAAATACTTATAATTATTTAGATTTTATAAGTTTTTGAAAAGTATTTGACAAATAAGCTCATAAATAAGTTATAAGTTGTAAAAATAAGCTTCAGTATCTTATAAGTTCATCCAAAAATAAATTCAACCCCAATTTATTTTTTTATAAATTTATAAGTATTTTTTTTATCAAAATAACATTATTATAACTCGTTATTTTCAATATGTGTTATATTAACTTCACATCTTCCCAATTGTCTCTATCGAACTAATGATTTTTCCTCTAACTTATAAACTCAATTATCCAAATATTTTGTTAACTTATAAACTTTTGAAATATTATATCTTATAAACTCTTGAAATATCTTATAAAATATTAGAGTCTATAAACTTTCTAAAATAAATTTAGCTAAACACCCTCTAATTTCGTCATGCCCATTATGCCATAAAAAGGTTCAGTTTCTCACAGTTACAGAGTAATCATAACAATGGCAAAATGCTTTGAAATTGAATTTTCGGTCTCATGAATATGTAGCAAAAATGGGGATCCTCGTTTCCTAACCCTTCATCAGTTAATGCGTTTTCGAAATCGAATAAGAGCATAAATTAATAAATTCAATTTTTGTTATTTATAAAATTTATAAATTTAAGAAAGAATACTCCCTTCGAGTTGAGTATGTGACAGCAGAGAAGCAAGTGCTGGTGAGCTGAAGCTGACGCATTGCTGGTATGTTGGTGGGCTGAAGCTGGCGCCCTGTTGGCTGCTGATGGTGGTACTGGTATACTGATGTTGATATATTGATGCTGGTATGCTGATGTTGGTGTTCTGTTGACGTGCTGATGCTGCTTGTGTGCTGCTGATATAAAGTTGGCGTGCTGATGCTGCTATTGGTGTGCTAAATCTGAAATTGAACCCTGAAACTGATGTACTCAAGCTGCCATGCTGGAGAAAGTATACTGAAGCAGTTATGCTGATGGATCAGTTATAAACTAAAGTTTGTTACGAATCAGTTAGCAACGGTTATGGAGATTGTAATATATATATATATATATATATATATATATATAGAGTTTGGTTCAAATGAGAACCATTCTTATCCTAAAAACTAAGAACCAAATGAATTAGTTATGAAAGTTGATGAATCCGTTGAGAAATTTAATGAATTCAACAATTCGTAATTTTCACCCGGTTCGAATCCCATAAGGGACAAAAATTTTATTTTTTGGATTGATAACTTTCCCATTGGATTCATCAACTTTCACCGTGAATTCATCATTTTTGTTCTCACGTTCACAATAAAATGGTTCTCACGTTAACCCTCCCTCATATATAAATATATATATATACGTTAATATATATATATATATATATATATACCTTAATTATTTTGTTCCATATAGGAGTATGATTAAGGCTCATAATTACATATGCATTGAATGAGAAATATGGATTAAAAGAGAGCTAGAAAGAGAAACAACTTTAAGATTTGAGATCTTGATTGGATACATTGTCTTTGGAAAAATTTCTTGCTTGTATATCTTTGTAATCTGAAAATTCTTCTCATCAATAAAACCCCTCATATTTACCTTTATGGACATAAATCATTTGATCAACCACGTAAATCGCTCCGCATCAATTTTTTCTCAATTTTGTCGATTTATTCATTTCTTCATATTCTTGCTCGAAGGTTTATTGTGTGGGAATTCACAAATTTGGCACTATCTGTGGGAAGAGATTCCACGATGTCTTCAACAAGATTTGAAACGGAGAAATTCTCTAGCAAGAACGACATCGATTTATGACTAATCAAAATGAAAGCTCTGCTAGTACAACAAGGATTAGCAGATGCACTCAAATAAAGGTTTTGCAACAACCGTTTCGGTAGAAAATAAGGGGAAGATTTTGGAGAAGACACACAATGCAATTATACTTTGTCTAAGTGCAAAATATTGAGGAAGCTTTCAAAGGAAACCACCGCAACAGGTGTATGGACGAAGCTGGAACACTTGTACATAAAAAAAATCCTTTGCCAACATATTGTATATGAAGCAGCGATTGTATGCATATAAGTTTACGGAAGAAAGGGGAATATGAGAGCAGTTGGAGGATTTTAACAAATCTAATAGAGATAATGATTAGAGATTTGCTTATTCTTAGTAAATATTTTATTTGCTTGTAAATTGATTTGGTCTTCCCTATATTATGGGAAGTTGTTATACTCTTGTAACCTAGAATTCTGTATTTATACACAGCAATACAATGATCACCAATAACGGTGAATTCTCCAAATATTCTCAAACCCTATTATGCATTCTACTCACATTAATATGGTATCAGAGCCTTCCACCGTCTAATCCCTTCTTTGCGCTCGGTTTCTCTTCTTTTCAACACCATCGTTCTAATCCCTCTCTCTCTTCTCTTTCTTACCGATCAGCCATGGCCGCACAGACCACCCCTGATCCGATGCCCATATCTGCTATGATCGCCCTTGTCCCGATCAAGCTCTCTGCCTCCACTTACCTCCTTTGGTACAGCCAGTTCCAGCCGTTACTCGATTGTTTTGAGTTACGTGGCATCATCGACGGTTCTTCCCCCAGGCCGTCGGAAACGATAACGTCGGACGTCGGCGTCACTTCCCCCAATCCTGATTTTTTCAAGTGGAAAATAAAGGATCAGAAGTTACTTGGCATCATATTTGCTACGCTTTCCGAAGAAGCCATGGCCGAAGTGGTGGGGTGTCGTGACTCCCGTTCGGCTTGGGTAGCGCTTGAAGTCGCGTTTGCCCACTCTTCTGAGTCACGAGCACATCAATTACGTGCGGAGCTCCTAGGCCTTCGCCGTGATACTCTCTCGGTCTTCGATTACAACCGCAAATTCAAGACTTTGTGTGATCAACTATCCTCCATTGGTCGCCCGGTCAACGACACTGATAAGTGTCATTGGTTTCTACGTGGTTTGGGTGCACAATATCTAGGCTTCAGTGATACTCGCATGGCGATGTCACCGATCCCTCCCTTCCGCGATCTCGTGCACCACGCTGTCCAGTACGAGCTGATGCTGAAGGCCGTCGAACCATCTCAGCCGCCTCCTCAGGCCGCTTTCTACTCGTCCAGATCCAACCAGTCCTCCGGCCGGAATCCTACTCAGTCGCGTAACAATTTTCGATCCAATGCCCAACAATCTGGGAATTATTCGGGAAATTCTGGAGTTCGTACTCCTCGTTGTCAGATCTGTCGGGGTGAGCACTATGCCGATAAGTGCCCGAAATATGCTGGTTCTACCAACTCTGGTGGTCGTCGTCCGCCTCGCTGTCAGATATGTCATGGTGAGCATTATGCAGATAAGTGCCACAAATATCTGCATAATAACTCTCAGACTCAGTCCGCTCAGCTTGCTCAGGCTTTTCAATCTTCATGCAATGTTTCCAGTACTCCTGATTGGTATATGGATTCTGGAGCCTCTGCCCATATGACTTCTCAGCCTGCTACTCTTAATGTAGTTGAAACTTACACGGTGATGGCCATGTCGTTGTTGGTGATGGTAATGCTTTATCTATCTCTCATGTTGGTTCTCGTAATTTATCTTCATCTGTACGTCTGCTGGATGTTTTGGTTGTTCCCCATATCACTAAAAATTTATTGTCCATCAGCAAGCTTACATCTGATTATCCCGTTGGTGTGGTTTTCTCTGACAAGCTATTTACTATTCAGACTCGGGACACAAAGGAAATTCTGGCATCAGGCAAAAGCAATAATGGCTTGTACATTCTTGAGAAGGGGAGTTCTGCTTTGGTGGCGGCTTTGCACTCTAAGGCTTTGAAAGCTAGTTACGATTTATGGCATCTACGTTTGGGGCATGTCCCGTTCTCTGTTATTTCTAAGTTGAATAAATTAGGACATCTTTCGGTAACATCGTTATTACCTAGTCCTCGTCTATGTTCCTCCTGCCAGTTGGCCAAGAGCAAACGATTATCTTTTACTTTGAATGATAAACGTGCTTCTGCTTTACTTGATTTGGTTCACTGTGATTTGTGGGGTCCTGCTCCTATTACTACTGCTGATGGGTTTCGTTTCTACGTGGCTTTTGTGGACGATTTTTCCCGATTTACTTGGATATTTCCTTTGAAGGCAAAATCTGATTTCTATGACACCTTTGTCCGCTTTCACACTTTTGCTTGCACACAATTTTCCAGGAAACTTAAGGTGTTTCAGAGTGATGGAGGCACTGAATTTACAAACATACGTCTTCAAAATTTTCTGAGTCTTCATGGGATCTTTCATCGTGTGTCTTGTCCTTATACTCCACAACAAAATGGTCGTGCTGAGAGAAAGCATCGCCATATCACTGAAACTGGCCTCTCTATGATGTTTCATGCTCATACTCCGGCTTCCCTTTGGTTTCATGCTTTCTCTACAGCTGTGTATGTGATCAATCGTCTTCCTACTGATATTATGGACCACAAATCACCCTTTGAATTGGTTTTTGGTCAATCTCCGAACTATGCAAATATCAAGACTTTGGGGTGTCGCGTATTCCCTTATCTACGTGACTACACTCCTCACAAACTTGCTCCTCGCAGCCGTCCATGTATCTTCTTAAGCTACAGCAGTGCGCATAAGGGTTTTCGGTGTTACGATCCTACTTCCGCCAAGATTTTTCTAACTCGTCATGCCCAATTTGATGAGTGTAACTTTCCTTTCTCAGGTATTACAGCTTCCTCCCAGCAGCCTCATGATGATATTTCAAGTTTCCTTGACTTAGAATCTTCATTTGCTTCTGAGCCCACACGCTCGCCACCTCCGGTCTCGCTACGGCCTCTCATCGACGAAGAGGAATTTATTTCCCAGCCTGCTGCCGAGCTACAACAGGCTCCCACCGAGCCTCCTCCTCTCACCGATCCCGTCGACGAGCCTACCCTCTGCTCAATGCTCAGCCATTGCCGTCTCATCCTATGGTTACGCGAGCTAAAGCTGGGATTTTTAAGCCACGATATCCCGTATACTTGGCCTCTACAGCTCTCTTGTCTGCCTTACATGCTTCATCTGAGCCTAAAGGTTTCAAATCTACCGCCAAAAGTCCAGTTTGGTTATCCGCCATGCAAGAGGAAATTAATGCCCTTCGTTCTAATGACACTTGGGATCTGGTACCCTGTCCCCCTCATACAAATATTGTTGGCTCCAAATGGGTTTTTCGTACTAAGTTTCACTCAGATGGATCTGTGGAACGCCACAAAGCACGTCTGGTCGCTCAGGGTTTTACTCAAATTCCTGGTATCGATTTTCATCACACCTTCAGTCCAGTAGTTAAAGCAGCTACAGTTCGTGTTATACTGGCTCTTGCAGTTCAGTTTCGTTGGTCTCTCCACCAACTTGATGTCAAAAATGCCTTCCTGAATGGGGTCCTTCAAAAGCCTGTCTATATGTCCCAGCCTCCTGGTTTCGTGGACCCTCGTTTTCCTAATCATGTATGTCGTCTGAAGAAAGCATTATATGGCCTTCGCCAGGCTCCCTTGGCTTGGTTCCAGCGCTTTAGTGCATTTCTCTTCACTCTCGGTTTTTGCAGCAGTCGTTCTGACTCCTCTCTTTTTTATCTGCATAAAGGGAAGTCAGCCATCTTTCTTCTGCTTTATGTGGATGACATAATCATCACTGGCAGTGATTCCGACTTCATACGTCGCCTTATTGATCGGATTCACCGGGAATTTGCTATCAAAGACCTAGGCACTCTCAACTATTTCCTTGGTCTTGAGGTTTCTTCCATGCGTGATGGCTTATTTGTAGGCCAATCGAAGTATGCCCTCGACATTCTTGATCGTGCTCAGCTTGTGGAATCCAAGCCTATTGCTACGCCGTTGGTTCCTGGCGAATCTCTTCTTAGTCATGGTACTCCCTTTCAGGATCCTACTCTTTACAGATCCCTGGTTGGGGCCTTGCAGTATCTGACCATTACTCGGCCTGATCTGTCTTATGCTGTTAATCAAGTAAGTCAGTTTCTCCATTCTCCTACTGTTGATCATTTTACAGCAGTTAAGAGGATTTTACGATATGTCAAAGGCACTGTTTCCTTTGGTTTATCTTTTACTTGCCGTCCCGAGTTCGATATTGTTGGTTATTCTGATGCTGATTGGGCACGTTGTCTGGAGACCCGTCGCTCCACTTATGGATATTCCATTTTTTTAGGCGGTAATCTCGTTTCTTGGAGTGCAAAGAAGCAGCCAACGGTGTCCCGGTCAAGTACTGAATCCGAATATCGTGTCATGGCAAACACTGCTTCGGAATTGGTTTGGCTCACTAGTTTGCTTCGTGAGCTTCATTTTTTGCCATCGTCTCTCCTCTTTTGTTGTGTGACAATAAGAGTGCTATCTTCCTCAGTCAGAATCCAGTTGCCCATAAACGGGCCAAGCACATCGACATAGATTACCATTTTGTTCGGGAATTGGTGACCTCTGGTCGACTTCATACTCAGTTCGTACCGTCTCACTTACAGCTTGCAGACATCTTCACAAAGAGTCTTTCTCGTCCGGTTTTTGAGTTTCTTCGTTCCAAGCTCTGCGTTTCCTTTCATCCCACGCAAAGCTTGACGGGGGGTAATAGAGATAATGATTAGAGATTTGCTTATTCTTAGTAAATATTTTATTTGCTTGTAAATTGATTTGGTCTTCCCTATATTATGGGAAGTTGTTATACTCTTGTAACCTAGAATTCTGTATTTATACACAGCAATACAATGATCACCAATAACGGTGAATTCTCCAAATATTCTCAAACCCTATTATGCATTCTACTCACATTAATAAAATCTTTGGATGATTTGAAGAATATAGATGTGAAGCTTGAAGATAAAGATAAAGCCATCATTCCCCTGAACGCCTTGCCTAAATCTTTCGAACACTTGAAATATGTTATGATGTTTGGAATGAAGAATACAATATCTCTAAAGGAAGTAGAATTTACGTCAAGGCAAAAGAGCTACAAAAAACTTAAAGAAGAAAGACCAAGCACATCTAGCGAATGTCTTAATGTCAAGAATTTCAAGACTAAGAAGAGTCCATCAACCAAGAAATTTGGACAAGAAAATGGGAAAGATACTGAACAGAAAGAAACAAAAAAATGTCATTACTGTAATAAATCCGGATACCTCTAGAAGGATTTTTATTCTTGGAAAAAATAACAATCTGAGAAAGAACAGCCCAACACTGCAGATTGTGCAGAAGAGCTTGGAGATGTTGAGATACTTAATGTATTGGATAAACACATGAAAAATTCTTGGATAATAGATTCAGGATGCAGTTTCCATATGTGTCATTACAAGGGGTGGTTTTTAGATCTGAATCAACAAGAATTCGGTTCAGTTTTACTGGGAAACAACCAGGTATGCAAGCCGAAAGGGACATGCATTGTTAAATTGAGATTGTATGATAATTCTATCAAAATTCTTTTTGAAGTCAGATACATAGATCCTACAGTTGAAAAGAAACCTGATATCTCTTGGCATGCTAGAGGCTAAAGGATATAGTTTTCAATCAAACATGGATACATACATGTGTTAAAGAATTCTGCTATAGTTTTAAGAGGAGTGAGAAGAAATAGTTTATATCATCTTGTTGCTAAAACTGTTATTGAAAATTCTGATGTTGTTAATAAAGATGATGCCCTTCTTTGGCACAAGAGATTGGGCCATGTTGGTGAAAATGATCTCACTGAATTTGTTAAGAAATGAGTTCTTGAAAATATAGGTGATGTGACGATTGAAAACTGTGAGCAGTGTATTCTTGGCAAGAGTAAGAAAAACTTTTTCCATGTTGGGAGACACACATCAAAGACATCTCTAGACTATGCACATTCAGATCTATGAGGGTCATCAAAGACGAAACCACAAGTGGAGGGGATTATCCATTATTGATGACTATTCAAGAAAGTTATAGGTCTACATTCTGAAGAGCAAGAATGATGCATTTGAAAGATTTAAAGATTGGTGCAGTGAGATGGAGTTAGAAAATGGCTTGACTCTCAAGTGTTTGAGGACAGACAACAATTTAGAATTTCTCTCGGATACTTTTCAAATGTACTGCAAAGAGAAAGAGATTAAAAGGCATAGAACTGTCCCATCAACACCTCAGCAAAATGGTGTTTCTGAGAGGATGAACATAGTCATATTTGAAAGTGTGAGGTGCATGTTGTTTGAGTCAGGTTTACCAAAGAAATTATGGGGAGAAGCTGCCACCACCGCAAGTTATTTGATTAAAAAATGCCCTTCATCTGTTGTAGCATTTAAGGTGCCAGATGAAAGATGGTATGGTTCAGTGAGTAGTTACTTTCACATTAAGGTGTTTGGACACAAGGCTTATGTTCATATCAAACAAGATAAACTTGGACCAATGACTCTCAGGTGTGTGATGCTTAGACATCAAAAATGAGTGAAGGGTTACATATTGTGGTGTATAGAGTCGGGTAACAACAAGATTGTTATCAGCAGAGATGTGGTATTTGATGAAAAGAATATGTCATTCCTTCACGGTTCAAGTAATCTGGACATTCCACAGAGATAAATGTTTAATAGTGCCAAGATCAAGATGAGGTGTAATATCCCGTAAATTTAATACTGAATTACGATAATAAATTTCGTAATTAGTATTATTAATTCAATAATTAAAATCTTAATTAGTCAACACTTGACTTTTACCAAGCATAATTGGATAATTTATGTGTGATATTCATTGATGCTTAGTGAATTAAGGAATATAATTTCCGATATTCCTTCGAACTTAATGTTCTAACGTCGGAGAAATTCGACATTTACGTCTTACAGTATTATTAAGCTGTTAAGCTTAATTTCGAAATTCTATTATTATAGAAATAAATAAAGTTGTTACAACTTTATTTCGAACGTTTTAGGGATAATTCGCCTATGAGAATTTTGAGACGTTTCAAACGTCGGTTTGTAGAGATGAGTCGATAACTCAGTCAAATGATCATGGAATTATAAAATTCAAATTCCTATGATTATCTTATGATATAAAACATTATTTATCATCAAAATAATGCTAGAAAATTTAGGAATATAATGTACTATATTTAATGGGTTTCGAAAACCCTAAAAATTTAAATTAGGGTTTTGAGATCTAAAATGGTTTTAAATATTTTCCTATGATTAAATTCATAATCTAAGATTATAATATGTCATATAACAATGCATTAGCCATTTGTTACAAGAAAAATCAAATGTTTGGAATATAACCCATAGCTTTCGAAAATTAGGGTTTCTAAAGTGTGATTTTTAATTTAATTCTTATCTAATTGATAATGCATGATATTAATTATATTAATATGATATTATTATAGATAATATGAGTTGTATCATCAACTTGCACAAGTGGGAGCACACTTGTGCATGTTGGACGAAAAGTTTAGGATAAAATAGCATGATTTTATGTGATTTTATGTACAAATATCTTACTACAATTAATGAGGGTTATGATTATAATCTTATCACATTATTAGGTGTAAAGTAGCATTAATTAACAAGTTGAACAAATATCCTAAATTTTTGGACTATATAGGCGAAAATTTTGACAAAATAAAGCTTGGAAGGATTAATGTCCAAACTATATATTAATGCCACTTGTATAGTTGAAATTTTTGACTTTTCAAAAGCTACTTTATACTATAATAATAATATGATAATAATATAATATATAATAGGGAAATAAATAAAATTTATCCTAATACACTAAGTGATAGGCGAGAATTACATGTGTGACACAAAGTGATAAAAAATTCTTTTAATTCTTGATAATTATGATACAAATAATTAATTAAATTATAATATAACATAATAAAGTATATAATACAAGAAAAAAATAAAAATTCAATCCTACTCTAAGATCATGGCCGACACACACAACATAGGTTACAAGTAATGATTTATTTAATTTAAGATAAGAATGCTTCAATGTCTTAATCAAAGGATAAGATACATGTGAGTTGTACATGATAAAGATCAAAATTTTGTCTCATAGCTTAGGGAGGTGCCGATTTTATTGACTATGGGTAACAAGTGGATGGTGATATTTTTAGTGTAATTATTGCATACAAATAAGTTAGTTCTATAAATAGGGCATGGGATCAAACATGCTCCCATTTACAAACCCATAGTACCGAAACCTTGTTGAAAAAAAATAGGAAAAGAGTTCATCTTGTTTAATCCCAAACCTAGATCAAATAAACCTTGCCGATCAAAATCCGTACCGATTAAAAGGTTAAAAATTTTACGAGCTTCGTATACATGCTAGAATTTTCGAATTTCGTCCGTTAAATTTTAAGTTATGATCTTAGTTTATAGGTGTTATTTTCGAAAATTTTAGATCTTGTACTAAAGTGTGTAGATATCATGTTTATACTATGTTATTAAGCATGTATTATAATTATATCACAAAATTAAGCATGCTATTAAAAATTTTATGAGGACCGAAATCATGTAGGTACCATATGTTGATGATTATGATTTTTAATTATTGATTTAAGCATGAAATCATGATCTAGAGAATTAATTATGCTTATATGAATTTATGTAGAATTTTTGGAAAACTTTGGTACCTAGTTTCATGAATTTCGAAAATTATAGTATATGATATTATGTTGAGATATGATCCATATTTAAGTGTTATCATAGCATATTGATAGTGTAGATTCATAATATAGTGTTGTATGAATTTATTGGAATTGTTAAAAATTAATTGGACCTAAGTAAAGTTTCGAAATATGACTTAGGAAGATTAAATTAAATAGATCATAATAAATAACAATTATGTTATAATAAGGATAGTTAAGGATGATTAAGTGTTATGTGAATTTATTAGAATTTTTGAAAAATGTTTAGTTGATTAATTGGAGTGACCGAAAACTATACCCTATGTATATTAATGTTATAAATTTATTTTATCAAGTATAATTATATAAAATATTCTAAAATAATGTTTTAGACATAGTATGATTTTATAGGAATTTTTGGAACAAGAATTGTACATTAAAATCGAAAATTACATAAGAAATTGAAAAAGTCAAAATGTTGACTTTTGAGTTGACTAAAGTCAAAATGTTGACTAAGTGTTGACTAGGTCAAAATTGTTGACCAAAAACGTTGACCAATGTCAAATGGCACGTAATTCGATAATACGTGATCTATGTGACGTAGTACGTTTAGTAACAATGTAACTTACGTTACGTAAGTACATTACAACATACATTATGTGCTAAAGAGATAGAATATCTCTTATATGTTAAATAATTTCATAATCAACATCAATTGATTAGAAAACGTCAAAATAAGTCTGGCGTTAGCCTTATTTGATGCGTAGAACGTTATAGACAATGTTCGTCTCTGTCGAACGCGACCAATGTACTAAAATAATTTTTACGTTAAGGTGATACGTGGGTGGGCATTGGCGTAGAAAAAGGAGACCATAGTATAAAGACTACGTGATACGAGGTGGGCTTTACTCAAAACCCTTTTATTTACGACTTTCTTGAAAAGTATTTATTTACAAAGCTTTCGGTTGAGAAATGAGTATGAAGCGTTATTGATTACATGCCCAAAGTATTTATGTTTTAACGTATGTATCCTATCATGTTGTTGGGCGAGCCAACTATGAAAGTGAATCAGTTGTTGGGTAGCTCCCAACTTTATCAGAAAATCGATATCGGATCCTAGTCAGATGCGAATTCTGCTGGGGTTAACGTGTACACCTAAATGACTGTGAGCCGTTAGCAACATCTTGACCGGTCATAGATCCTAGTCAGATGCAGAATCCCTGACTATGTGATTGTGAGCCGTTAGCAACATCTTCGTCCGGTCACGGCATCGGTAGAAGGAGGCCTACTTCTACGGCGTGAGATCAGTTATGAACAGTTATGTAAATGATACGGATCATACGGATCAGAAAATGCCTGCGCAGGCGAATCTTTTGAGAAATGATAAAGTGTTTTGGTATTCACGAGTTATTTCAACTAAAATCCTCGTGTCATACTAATGGGCAGTGTAAATTAATGAAATGATTTTGGCATGAGTCCACTAAGTGCAATCTTGTACTTAGCCCTGCATGTTTGTTTTTAAATGTGCAGGTTGAGCTGCTGATGGGATGGACAAGTGTTGAGCAGTCGGAGTTTTTGTCGCTGATAGTTTACCTTGAATGTATATCGTCATATATGCATTCACATGCTTTCCGCTGTTCAAAACACTTGGTTGTATTTTGAATATTACCTATGATACCTTCAAATCAGTTGAACCCTTTTGCTGATGATCTGTTGGTCTAGTTTGTATGAAATCATTGTGTGTTTATCTATAACAATTTGAAGTCTTGAAAGGTTGTTGGTCATTATGTTCTTAATCCCTGTTTAATAGTAACAGTCCCGTTAATCCGTACTTAAGGATTGGCGGGCTGTTACATGAGGCCTATTGAAGATGTTCAAGATGAAGAATCTCAAGTCACTGAAGATTCAGAGACAATTGCTAATGATGATATGGGGGATTATCAGCTGGCAGTGCATAGAAAAAGAAGAGTCATAAAACCACCATTAAGATTTGTGAGGCTGACATGATTCACTATGCTTTGTATCTAGTAAGGATGTTGAATACCATAAACCAAAGAATTATTCTTAAGTAGTGAACAATTCATAGAAGAATAAATAGATCTTAGTTATGAGAGAAAAGCTAGATTCACTTGATAAGAGTGGAACATGGATTCTGATTGAGAAACTAGTTTATAAGAAACTTCTGAGTTGCAAATGGATATTCAAGAAAAAGGTAAAAATAACAGAAAAATGAGAACATATCAGATTCAAGGATAGGCTGGTAGCAAGAGGGTTTACTCAAAGAGATGGAATAAACTTCAAGGAAGTATTCTCACTAATGGTAAAGCATTGTTCGATCAGAATTTTGTTGGCTTTGGTTGCTCAACGAGAGATAGAGTTTGAAAAACTTGATATTAAAACAATTTTCTACAATATAGTGATTTGGAAGAGACCATATATATACATCAGTCTGCGGGATTTGTTCTTCCAGAAAATGAGAACAAAGTATGTCTGCCAAGAAGTCTCTATACGGTTTGAAGTAAAGCTCGAAGCAGTGGTATCTAAAATTTGATGAATATATGAAATGGATTGGTTACTCTAAGTCAAAATATGATAGCTGTGTTACATGAAGAAGCCAAGAGAATTTAATGTATCTTATCTGTTATCGTATGTTGACGACATACTTATTACAAGCAAAAGTCGTGGTGAGATTGAGAAATTGTAATCTAAGTTGCTAGACATATTCGAGATGAAAATTTTGGGAGATGCCAGAAGGATTTTAGGCATGGACATCATCAGAGAGAAGAAAAATGATTTACTATGGTTAATTCAAAATGATTACATTATGAAAGTATTGAAGAAGTTTAATATGCATGAAGCCATAAGTGTTTTCGTTCCTTTGTGGCAACATTTCAAACTTTCAAAAGGACATAAGCCTTAGGATGATATTGAGAGAGATTAGATGTACAAGATACCTTATGCCAACGTCATAGGAAATATCATGTACACCATGATTTGCAAAAGGCCTATTTATCTCATGCATATACATTTTAAATCCAGGCAAGTGTCATTGGGAAGCTTTGGAATGAATATTCAGATATATGAAGAGAGCTAAGGATATTGGGATAATGTTCAAGAAGGATGATAATTTTGAAGGAGATCCATTAAAGGGCTATGTTGATTCTGACTATGCTGCAAATATAGACACAAGAAAGTGATAAACATGTTATATTTTCACACTCTATGGTACAACTGTGAGTTGGAGATCGATGTTGCAATCTATGGTAGCTTTGTCTACAATCAAAGCAGAATATATGGCCATAACGGAGGTTGTAAATGAAGCAATATGATTGAAGGGAACTATTTCAAATCTGGGAATTGAGCATAAATAAGTTGAGATGAACTGTGATAATCAGAGTGCAATACATTTGGTGAAACATCAGGTGTATCATAAGCGTTCTAAGCACATTGATGTGAGACATCATTTTGTAAGGGATGTCGTTAATAATGGAGTTGTGAAGGTGTCAACAGAAGATAATGTGCTAACCAAGTCTTTATCTGTTACAAAATTCAGGTATTGCATTGATTGGTGTCTGTTGTTTTACAATGAATAATAGAGTTGAAAGCTCTGTAATAGTGCTGGTTTACGGGAAGTCTGTGTGATGGTTTTGTTGGGGAACTCTACTGTCAAGGTGGAGATTTTTGAGTATATGACAGCAGAGAAGCAGTTGCTGGTGAGCTGAAGCTAGTGCACTGTTGGTATGTTGGCGGGTCAATTTGTGGCTACCGACGTGTTGATGTTGGTCTTGGTATCTTGATCTTTGGTATGGTGATCTTTGGTATGCTCTTTGGTGTGCTATTGATGTGTTGATGCTGTTGTTGATATGAAGCTGGCATCTTCTTGGAGTGCTCTTGTTACTCTTGGTGTGCTAAAGTTGAAATCGCACCAAACCGATGTAGTTAAGTCGCGATCTTTGGCGAAAGTATGTTGGACCAGTTATGTTAATGGATCAGTTATAAACTGAAGTTTGTTACGAATCAATTAGCAACGGTTATGGAGATTGCAATATATATATATATATATATATATATATATATATATATAGGGAGTAGATCAAATGAGAACCACATCTTTTTTGCGAACTCTGCGAACCATGCATAAGACGTTGAAGATGATGCACAAGAAGGTATAAAGTTGTGCATAACGAAAACTTTCTAAAATTATTTTGTTGGGTAACAATTTTAGAATGTTTTCGTTATACACAACTTTATAGGTTTTATTCATCAATTTTATACGTTTGTGCATAGTTCTCAAGTTCTCAAAAAAGATGAGTTCTCTCTAGATCCAACCCCTATATATATATATATATATATATATTAGTTACTTTGTTCCATATAGGAGTATGATTAAGGCTCATAATTCTATGCGCATCAGATGAGAGATAGAGATTAGAAGAGAGCTAGAGAGAGAAACAACTTCAAGATTGGATTTCTTGATTGGATACATTGTTTCTAGGAAAATTTCCTGCTTGCATATCTTTATAATCTGGAATTTCTCCATCATCAATAAAACCCCTCAGATTCACCTCCGTGGATGTAGATAATTTGATCAACCACGTAAATAGCTTCGTGTCGATTTCTTCTTAATTTTGTCGATTTATTCGTTTCTTCATGTTCTCGCTCGAAATTTATTGTGAGAATTCACACTCCATCAACCAAAAACTTGCATATTTTTATGATACAAGTTTTAATAAATTGTAGTAGGTATAAAGTAAGTGATCAAGAAGGGGTTTCACATTGTAAGCGTAAAATCGCGATTTTTTTATGAATAAGTGGGTAGATTGGAAGTAAAAATTGTGGGATTTATATGGAGGTCATGTCCAAAAAAAAATTACATGATAATCCGAAAATAAATTAAATGCAAGTTTTTGGTGGACAAAAGAAACATATAAACACCCTACAATTAATACGAACTTGACACACCCAAAACAACAACAATAATAATAATAATAATAATAATAATAATAATAATAATAATAATAATAATAATAAACGGACTTGAGAAAAAAAAAATGAATTTGAAACAGAGGTGTTAAAGGAAAGAAGAAATCAAAAATCAAAAGCGACCAACCTTCGAAGACGAGTATGAACGAGATGAAAATTATACCGTGGAAGCAGTATGAATGGCGGGACTTCGAGAGCGTGAAAAATAATGAGAGCAGATTACTTTTTCAATTAATTAGGTTTTAATTGATATGGTTTGGGTAATATGGGTTAATAATATTTTAATATATGTTATAATGATCTGCTTTGTTATGTATGAGTGTAACATATAATGGCCCATTGCCTTATTAAGGGCTTTCATAGTTGAAGCAACTATATCATAGGTATCTATTACGTTTCTCTCATTCATACCAAATGATAAACATATATTTCATCATCTAGATTTCAATTTAAGAAACTAAACTTAGTTCGACTTAGACTTGCGTAATTTATTGGAAACGTGATCAGTTTTCAATGAATTATGTTTAAAAAATTCCCATATCACATCAAATACAAAAAAAAATTCGCAGCATTGATGCGAGTCAATACTAAATGCATAGAAGAAGTTCATGACACAAGGTCCAATTTCAATAAAAATTATATATGTGCTTCCAGAAATAATACTTTACTAAGATTCATAGACCTCGCACTTTCAAAACTAGTAGTTTTGGCGATAATCAGAACGATTTTAGAATTAACTAATGTGTGTAATAAATTCAAATCTCTTTTTAATCTTATTGGAACTGAACTTCAACTCCCTCACTATTTATTTGTCAAACATCGAACCCATTTACAAAGTATGTAACGCTCAATATATTGTACAAGAGAATATACACACTTTAAATCAAATATAATTTAGGTTATCTAGCAACCTTTATTTCATATGTAAGATCAAAAATCAAATATTCTTCCAACCCAATTGCCATTTTTTAAAACTTAAAACATCAAATCCCAAAACTCCATCCACCGACTCAAGAGAAAATAAATTAAAATACTGAAAATCTTATATTCGATTTCTCGAACTTGCCCACTTCTGAAAGGATCATTTGTTGTCTTCACTTTTAACTAAAAAACTATAAGTAAATCTTTTGGCATCTGTACTAAAACAATGTCAAAAGAAGAAAAAAATTAATATGTTAAACCTCGAGCTGATTGAAGCGTGGCCCACCACGTGTCGCTCAACTGTAAGAACTGTCTCGAAGCGAAGAGGATTCCAAGCCACGCATCACTTTCCAGAAACTTCCAGTATTTTCTCATTCCGGACTGCACGAACTGGATTAAATCTAACCGCAGCGTTCCCGGCACGTTCGTCTCGACACGTGTCCCACCATGACCACGCTCGTCCGACGTGGCACCCACACTGAGCTAGCAAATGATACGGCGCTTAAAATATTAAACCACCCCATACAAGTTTACCAATTTACCCCTGTCGTTGCGTTTGAGCTGATTAATAAAAACAGCTTCAAAATCTGTAGCCTCAATCCAGATCGACGTAGAAATTCAATTTACTTTCTGGATAATTTCGTGGGAAATCTCCAATTATATGTTTGCTTTTTGTGCTCTGAGCTGAAATTTGTTTTGAGTGATGAATGGAGATGAGAGGAAGGAAGATGGAAATAATGATGGGAGTGAGAAGCAGTTGGAGGTGTTAATGTGCGGGTATTTTCCAGGGGTGACAGCCCAGAGATCTCCGTTGACTTCTCCGGCGATTGTACGGTTCCCAGAGGAGGAGGCATCCGGTGATTCGTGGAAGGATGTCTGCCCCGGCGGATGCGGCTTCGGCATGGCGATTTCCGGTAGTTCACCCATTTTTCTCCTATGTCTTTGCCTATGGCTTAAGTCTGTTTGGATTTCACTGTGATAATATGAAATGTATATGATATTTTTTGTTGCATTAGAATATATAAATTATCAAATATATTAGGTAATGAAGCTATGTGCTTTGTTTTCTAGCAAACTGAGGCAGTCGCTTTTGCGGTGAGTGAGCATAAGTAGTTAATTTCAATTTAGACTGCTGCGATGTATAGACTTTCCATTCCCCAACCTTACATGGCAGTGAAGCCATTGCAATATATCAATAGTGAAGCTTTTTTTAAGTAAAATGTTCTTAATTGGGGAAGCCTTACAAGTTACAACCTTGCTTCTCACTGGCAGTTGATGGAGCCAAGTATAACTGAGGAATACCATGAATTTCAGTAATTTCAGTTTTTGAGAAAGTTTTCATATTATTTCGATGTCATGATCATCATATGGATATTATGGAAGTATCAGAAATTGATGTCCTTGTTGAGAATATTCATATTGTGCGTTATAAGACTAATAGTTTTGTTGAACCAAGGCGTATTGAACAGTCATAGGAGAACGCATGTGTACAGTTATACGAAATTGTTGAAGTTAAAGACTGAAACAAAATCTTCCGAGGTGCAACTCAAGAATGAAAAAATTAGGATGAGAAAGGAACAGTTGATTGATATAAAATACCACATCTGAATATGATCTATGTTTCTCCTTCTACATTCGCTATCCAGGATTTAGGTTACTTCAGTTTTGAGATTTCTATCTTTCTTAACAATATCGCTGATGCTACAATTTGAGAAGATTGTAGATCATTGGATGACACTTCCCTAGCTGGTCATCTTCTATTGTCTGAGGTAGAGTTTTGCATTTACTGTCCTATGTTGCAACCATTTGGGAAATGATCATGCTTGTGTCATAAGAAACTAGAATGGCAGTTAATCCATAAAATCATTATCAGAATGATGGGTTTGGTGATTATGGTTTATGTTTGGAGGTGAAACATGTAGTTATTGTGGTAAAGCGTTGGCCTACATATGGATGGATGTGGCACTTAATGTATTCACAACGTGCTTCTTTTGGACAACAATGATATATGTCATTTAGGTTCTGTTTTCTCTAGGAAAGACATTGATATTTCAACTAAGCATTTCTTGCAGCCTCTGGGAAACTAGTTACATGGGGTTCGTCTGATGACCAAGGCCAGAGCTATTTTGCCTCAGGGAAGCACGGGGTAATCCAGATAACATTTTATATCCTTAATCTTAAGTCACTTCCTGATAATTTTTAGAGATCTTCATTTTTTTCATTTCATATAGGAGACTCCTGAGGTGTATCCTCTTCCAACAGCTGATCCAATTCTGGAAGCTGCTGCCAGCTGGGCACATTGTGTTTCAGTAACAGGTATGTCCAAACAATCTTATTGTTATATGTTTCCTTTCTCCATGGGCAGTTCTATCTGGATGGATATCTTCTTTTCCTTTTCTTCGGAAGATAAAAGTCGTGGTGGTGTGCATCAGTTTCATACGCATGCCTCATCGCTGCTTTTGAGAGTAAGGTTTCATGGCTTATTTGAAATAAATTGATATTCGAATGGGGATGTTGTATGCAGATAAAGGTGAAGTGTACACATGGGGTTGGAAGGAGTGTGTTCCATCTGTAAAAATCACTTGTACTTGGACCAATATGAAAAACAGTGAAGATCAAGCTGTCGCAAGACAAAGTTCAACAATGACTGACCAAGGTATCTTAGCGATAATTGTGTTCTGAGAAGTTTTCTTTGCCACAACTATTTTAGCCTTTAGGTAGTTATATGATTCGCACGGAGATATATTAATGTAATAATGGATAACAAAGGCTGATGCTTTAGGGATTCATCAATCTCATAGTTTGAACTCTACAACTGGATCAGTTTTGGGTCCAAATGACAAAATATCTGGAGATGAGACTCTGAAGCGGAGAAAAGTTGCTCCTCAGCAGGACTCTGAAACATCAACGCCTGCAGATGAAACACGTTCCATGCCTCCTTGTCCTGTAAGCCTGGATCCTGGGGTGAGGATCTCCTCAGTTGCCGCAGGAGGCCGCCATACTCTAGCATTGTCAGGTAAAGTTCTTCTATGCTTCCGCCTGCAAACTACACTTCAGGTGTAGTTTCTATATCCATGTGGTTACATGTTATAGTTTTGTAGGTCTTGTAGGTCTTTTGAAGTATGAAGCTACGGAAGATCTTTAATGTTAACCAAGAAGACTTTAATGTTAAGGAAGAAGATATTTATGTATAAACAAGAGCTGATGCATCATACTTTTACCGGATTTTAGATGTGGGACAGGTTTGGGGTTGGGGCTATGGAGGAGAAGGCCAGCTTGGTCTGGGGTCTAGGATTAAAATGGTGGCATCTCCTCATCTTATACCTTGTATTGACCCATCATCGAATGGAGGAGAAAGTTCTGATGTAAATAATCAAAAAGATGTTGGCACGATAGCTGAGCGACAAAAATCCATAGGAAGTTACATAAAGGGTATTGCATGTGGAGGCAGGCACAGTGTAGTGATAACAGGTAACTTGAAAGTGCTATCACCAATATGTGGAAACCTTATTCACCTGCTGATAGAGCTATTTTCTTTTGCGTTCAGATACTGGCGTGCTTCTTGCCTTCGGCTGGAGTCTTTATGGGCAGGTGAGTCTTTTACGTAATATATGCATTTGCTTGGTCCAGGAATCTTGTGACGAAGCATTACAGATAAGCATGCCTATGAATTAGCTTTGTTCTATAATCAAATGGATTGTAATACTCATTGCAAGATTTCTTTCATTGAAGTTTGGGCAGACACTTTGAATTTGAGATGTGCTACTCTTGCTGTTGTCAACTCAAAAAGCTTTCAACTTATGGAATTGAATAAATGCTGTTGATGATGAAGACAGGTTACTTACCTTCAATGCCCGAAAGCTCAATAAAATCTTAGGTTATAGATGTGAATTAGTTTTGAGATGCAGAAATGTAGTAGTTCTTTTTCTCGTTGAAAAGGACTATGCTTGTTGCATGGTGCAAATAGCCCGCTTAAATACAAGCCAACCCAAAACAAGAGGTGGGGAGTAGACAGAAACCAGATGACAAACTATGTAAGAGCCATATCAAAGTTGTTTCCGACTATGTTCTGTTGGTTAAGCAAAATATCTTCTTTCAAGAATCAACCTATTAAAGCAAGGTCAAACAATTATAATCTGTCATGGCATCTGCCACATTCACCCCAGGAACATCCTGTGACTTTCTCTATTGTCTGCATTCTGCAACATGCATGTCCAAACCTTTTTCAAGCATGTTGAGGCTTCATAAAATTTATCAATAGTGCTGCTAATTGACAACAAAGCTATAAAGATTGTTCTTGTTGAAAGCTTTTTTGTGTTGCAGTGCGGACAAGGGAATACTGAGGATATACTGCGACCGACTTGTGTGCCTTCTCTAAGGGATTCTCAGATCAAAGCTGTTGCAGCCGGACTTTGGCATACGATATGCATTTGTTCTGATGGACGTGTTCATGTCTTTGGTGGGAATCAGTTCGGCCAACTGGGTTTGGGAACACATCAAGATCAGTGTGAGGTAAGTTCAACGAGGGTCGTATACTAATATTTGCTCTGAACCTGGCTACTCTCTGATCTGTTTTATAGAAGTTGATCTCAAGTACTCTGGTGCGAAGCAAAAGAGAAAAGCAGGTATTCAAAAATATCATTCACCGCCCTAAATTCGAAATCGGCCATGAGATCTGCACGAGGGCTGAATGGAAACTGACAAGATAGGGGGCAGGGAAAAAGAAAAAGCAATTTAAGATTTTCTGCCTCGTTGAATTGGCTGACCATTTGGCCCAAACTGCTTAAGTTCTCGTGGAATCCGATCATCTGTGATTAGTTGTTTCTACAATACAATTCCGAGATCCTGCTCATATTAATAGAAGATATTACTCTGAAAAGTTCATGAACTACATTAAACACTGAGATACTTCACTCTATGGTTATCAGGATGCTATCCTGCTATGAATCTGTATATGCGCTGCCATTGCATGTTACATGTTACTTGAATTTTGGTAGATAGCAAAAGCCAAGCATTTATACAAGTTATTTGACTTTGAGATCCAAAATGTCACAGGTTGTTCCCCGTCTTGTAGATGCTTCAGTTCTTGAGAGTAAAAAAGCCAAAATAGCATCCTCTGGGGCTCGTCATAGTGTTGTCCTAACAGGTAAAAATAATTACTACTAGTTGAAATATCTGTCATTAACTTGATGGTGGATATAGTTTTCACATTTCAGTAGTTCATAAGTTTCAAGTGAAAAGTATAAGTTGCATCTGAGTTACAGTGTACGCTGCAATGTAAAAGGTAGAATCCTATAACTAAATCAGAACTGTCTGTGACTAAATGTTGAAGCGTATAATCTAGTGGTAATTGTATTCAAACTAAGAGCAGCACAACGATTTCTCATTTGAAAATTTTCACAGAGGATGGTAAAATTTTCTGCTGGGGGTGGAACAAATACGGTCAGGTAAACCGGATGCATCAGAAACTATCCTTTATTCCTTGTGCTATGGACTTCTCATTTCATATGTTGCTTTTGTGTTTTTGGTTCAATTCAGCTTGGTCTGGGAGACGCATTGGACAGAAGCATCCCTGAGGAGGTAACACTCGAGGAAGGTTACACAGCAAAAAATATTGCGTGCGGTTGGTGGCACACATTATTGCTCTGTGAGACAACTCGATCAAAATAAAGCTGCATCATAAGACGACATGGTAGCATATAATAATGCATCCTTTTGTTTGTTTTCATCTTTGGCGCTTCTCCCTTGTGGCTTCGTTTGTATTTTGATATTGTTGAATGTATGTAGTGAGATAAGATCGGAGAAGCTTGCACATAGGTATCGATATGGCAAATTTTTCTTCTTTTCTTACTTTGGTAGATGCTACAGCGCAAGGTTGGAGTTCGAGATTCAGGTTCCATTGTTTGTCATGCTATTATATTCTATACATTGTGTATTCAGAGAAATACATGTTATCATTTGGGTTAGCTGAGTTTGTTAGATTCTCTCCCTCTCTCTCATTATTTGAGTTTTTGGATATACATGATCAGTATTGGCAATTCATGTATGTTGGGTCGTTATCGTATCAATATTATTAACGACACGATAAGATCAAATACATGTATGTTGGGTCGTTGTCGTATCAATATTATTAACGACACGATAAGATCAAATACAAATACGATCTGTTCAGGATAATATTATTAACGACATGATAAGATCAAATACGAATACGATCTATTAAGGATATGTGTGAACATGAACACGAACACGATAAGATCAAATACAAATATGGATTCATTATGGATTTGTTTGATATAAACACGATACAAAATACATGAATATGATACGATTTTTTTTCGTCTTGAAATGATAATGAAATTTCAAATTCAAATCAAAATTAGAAAATAAATTGATAAAAATAGTAATAAATATGTAAAATAATAATAAAATTAATATTAAATAATATAAGATTATATGAAGATGTCACTATTCAACATGAATACAAATGTAATGAGAAAATTGCCGTGTTATACGAACATGAAATGAATCAAATATGAGCATGATAAAGACGTGAATACGATAAGGTTGAATATTAATCTATCAATTTTGTACGCGTATTAATAATTCCCAGTTCTATACATGATATATAAAAAAATATAAGGAAGTCGTGACGAATCGGCTAGTTAACACTAACTGCAATCAGGGGCGGAGCCACGTTGGGGTCTGGGGGGCCCATGGGCCCCCCAACTTTTTTAAAAAACTACTAGTATTATACATTCGTTTATAATATCAAAATATGTTGTAGTGCAACTGGTTAAGAATTCTGTCTACCATCTCCAAGGTCATGGGTTCGAAACCCTTTGGAAACCATTCAGCGTTCTTTTTCTCATTTTCCTTTCTCTTTTCTTTTTTCTTCATTCTCCTTTTTCCTTTCTTTTCGTTTGTCTGTTTTGTACCCTTCATTTCTTTTTTTCTTTTTTCCTTTTTCTTTTTCTTCCTTCCTTTTCTTTTTTCTTTCTTCTTCTTTTTCCTTTCTTTTCATTTAATAGTTTTGTATATTTCATTTCTTTTTTCTTTTTTCGTTTTTCTTTTATTTCTCTATTTTGTACTCTTTATTTTCTTTTCTTTTTTATTTCTCTACTTTGTAGTCTTTTTTTTCTTTTTCTATAATTTGTTTTACATTGATAAGATAAAAGATATGTACAAATAATAAAGTTTTATATGTAAATAAATGATCATTCAATTTTTTAAAGATTATGATAAACTTATTATAATAGTCATTAGTAATATTTATTTAAATTTATTCTAATAAGCTTTATATATGAATTAATTTTAGATTCAATTGTCAATTTGTAATGGGTACAAGAAAATCAAGATTTGAGTTTTGTAAGATAATACAATTTACAATATTAACACTTATAATTTTCTTATTATTTTAATTTTTATAGCTATTATTGATTGATTGTTTAGTTACTTGTAAGTAAATCTTATTATTTTATTTCTGTAAGATATTAAAATATAATGAAGAAGAAATATATTTAGTATAAATAATTACCTCCATTCAAATAATATTACACTATTATTTAAATTGTTTCCCTCTGTTCCATTTAAAATATCTCACTTTCCTTTTTGGGTTGTCTCTTTACAAATGTCTCATTCCATTTTAGAAAGTAATTATTTTTTCAAAAAGTATGGGTCACTATTTATCAATTTAACTACTTTATATCTATCTTCTAAATACCCGTGTACAAAAGAAAATGGACACTTTAAATAGGACGGAGAGAGTATTATTTTAAAATTATAATTAATTGAAATTTTGAGAAAAATTTTCATTTCCGTCACTGACTGCAATATTGTATCAAGTATGGTATTACTCGTGGGAAGTAGGTATATGTATGTTTGGCTGTTTGCTATAAGTAGCTAAAAATCCGTGTGCCTGCGAAGTCACAAGCGAACAGGTTGGTTTTATTTATATGTGGAAGGACAATTTTGTGCTCATGTTTATAACGTTTTAAGGAAAATCTGAAATAATAGGTGCGTTATGAACTACGAATAATAAAAGGTAGAAAGGAATCTGAAACTGCATAAGATTGCATAATGCAAAAATAAAGCTCAATTTTCAATCTTTTCTGGAACAATTTGCTATAAATATTATCCACTTATTTTTATATTTAATTTTTTTGAACTTGGAGCCGCTACTCTCTAACGTTATTAAATTTCTGGCGAGTAGAATGATAATCATGCTCTATTCAACGTTACTCCTTTTAAGCAGTTTCGTTTGCGACGGAAATCTCATTTGCACCAATATCAAATCAGACAAAATAAACCGATAATTGCTCAGATATGAAAGAAAAGACAAAATTCCGGTAGAAACCGACATCATATTTCTCTTCTCGGTCTATTAATTTAAATAATGTGTCACTAAATATAAGTGGTTGTATTACATAATAATCTATTTTATGTTGGCATCACTATTAAATTTTAATCTTTTTGTGATCAAACGAAGGTACGACTTACCTGCTTCTCCAGTAGGACTATTATATAGTGAATTCCCGTTCGTGGAAGCACAATAGAATCAATGAAATGAAATTCTCTAGTCTGTAATACGTATTTTATTTTCGTGTTTGATCGAGGTGTGAAAATTGCATGTAATAGTTGAGCATTTTTACTTTAAGATTTTTTTCATTGTTCCATTAAAGATATTCATTTTTATAGTTGGGCATAAAACGAGATGGGGGTGAATTCAGTATTTCACCCAACCAACCATTAATTTCTATCGTTGTAGTCGAACTATGTAAATGCTATTCCGTTTATGTCTTAGCTTGTTTGGTAAATAGGATGAAATAAAATTTGATATTTCTGACTATAATTTATTTCTCATATATATTAATATTATGCTTGATGGATATATTAAGATTCTTCACAAAACTGCAAAAAAAGAAAAAAAAAAAAGATCGATGCACAAAATTCGATTTTCCAAGAATCCGATCTTATCTCACAAGATAGTGCTCAATCTTGTATCACATACAGTGACGGAGCCATAAATTTTGTCTTGAGTTCCCAATTAATTATAATTTTAAAATTAAAATTTAAAAATAATACTCCCTCTTTCCCATTTAAAATATCTCATTTATTTTGGCACGGGTATTTAGGAGATATGTATAAAGTAGTTAAAGTGATAAAAAATAAGTAGGGCCCACACTTTTTGAAGGGATAATTACTACCTAAAATGGAATGAGACATTTGTAATAGGACAACCCAAAAAGGAAAATGTGACATTTTAAATGGGACAGAGGAGTAATAATTTAAATAATAGTGTAATATTATTTGAATGGAGGTAATTGTTTATACTAAATATATTTCTTCTTCATTATGTTTTAATATCTTACAAAAATATAATAATAAGATTTACTTACAAATAACTAAACAATCAATCAATAATAGCTATAAAAATTAAGATAATAAGAAAATTATAAGTGTTAATATTGTAAATGGTATTATCTTATAAAACTCAAATCTTGATTTTCTTGTACCCATTACAAATCAACAATTGAATCTAAAATTAATTAACATATAAAACTTATTAGAATAAATTTAAATAAATATTACTAGTGACTATTATAATAAGTTTATCATAATCTTTTTTAAAAATTGATTGATCATTAATTTACATGTAAAACTTTATTATTTGTATATATCTTTTATCTTATCAATATAAAAGAAATTATAGAAAAAAGAAAAAAAAAACTACAAAGTAGAGGAATAAAAAAGAAAAGAAATAAAGAGCACAAAAAGAGAAATAAAAGAAAAGGGAAAAAAGAAAAAAGAAATGAAACACACAAAGTAGAGAAATGAAAAGAAAGGCTACAAAGTAGAGGAATAAAAAAAGAAAATAAAATAAAGAGCACAAAATAGAGAAATATAAGAAAAAGGAAAAAAGAAAAAAGAAATGAAACACACAAAGTGGAGAAACGAAAAGAAAGGAAAAGGAAAAAAAGGAATGCTTGGACAGATTCGAACCCAAGACGTTGAGGAAAGAGATAATAAGGTTCTTAACCAGCTACACTACAATACGCTTTGAAACTATAAAAACATATATAATAGTAATATTTTTCTAAAAAAAGTTGGAGGCCCATGGACCCCCCATGCCCCAATGTAGCTCCGCCCCTGATCACATATATCATTAATGAAATATTTCTACAATAACATGATAATAATGCATATGATAATATAATGTGAGATTAACGAAATATATGTGACACACAAAATCGAGCAACTTCAAAGCCGGCCTTAGCTAACATATTATAACTCGTCAGCAAAATTTCCCTTTTTAACCTTAGTCACACATTGCAAAAATATTTCACATAAGAAACACGCATACACACACTAAGCACAAACAATAATTCAATACAGAAATGGTGGATAAGGCGTTATGGGATCAACATGGCTAGAAGAGTCGCCGCCGGCTTCTTACATCAGACTTCCTAGCGACTCAGGGCGGTTCTCGATTTCCAGCCGACCAGATTGTGGCTTCTCCACGTGTTCGCCGCCTCCCTCCGCCACGGTAGAGGATGCTTCCGCCGTGATTCAACCGTCGGGGCCTCACCGTGTTACTAATTCATGCCTAAGCAAAACTGGTGGCCTGTTACGTGATATTTAATTTCTTGTTTGTGTTTTTTTAAAAAAATTTATTGAAATAACATTTATTAGGTCGCATTTGTACCAGTACTGTGTGTTTGATATTAGTGTGAATGGGGAGAAATACCCCAAATATTAAGTTCAATACTTAATATAACGCATAAGTTAAGTTCATACTCTTTTTACCCAATTTAAGGTTAAATTACGAAAATATCCTTAATCATTTTCGAAAAATGACAGGCGCTGCAAAAGTTTGGTCGACAGACTGTGAAATCAGTCTGATTTCAGTCTGATTTACTTAAGTTTTGACAGAGAAGCAGTTGGCAATTGTATGTGTTGGCTGTCGGATAATCAAAACACATTGTTGGCCGCGGGTAATGGGTTGGCCGCCGGGTTTAGGGGGTTGGCCGTCGGAAACAAGATTGGCCGCCGGGTAAGGGGTTGGCACGGATAAGGGGTTGGTATCGAAATTGGCGTGTATTTGAGGTGGGCGGGTAACAAGTTAAAATTGTATTCAATGCGCGTGTAGTTGAGGTTGGCCGTGTGTAATAAATATCTTTTTATTTATTTATATATTTTGAATTTAAATCGTGACACAAATATAAACACAAACACAATACAAACACACACAGACACAAACTCAACATAAAATAGAGAGAATCGTTTTGAGAGAGGCGAGGGTGAAAATTTTTCGATTATTTGAGGAACAACTTAAACAATTTTTTCTCAAAGAACCAGAAAAAGGTAAATAAATTATTGATTTAATGTGTTTATTATTAGCTTTTGTCATTATGTTTTAACTATTGAATTATCATTATGTTTTATCGTATGATTTATTACTAGTTTTTTTCAAAGCAACTTATGTTTTATCAATATGTTTTATCGTATGTTTTAGCTTTTCTCATTATGTTTTATCGTATGTTTTAATTATTGAATTACGTTTTAATTATTGAATTTGTGATTGAATTATGTAAATAATATTAATAATTTATTTTAACATGTTTAAAAAATAAAAATCACAAACACGTATAGAAGCGACTACATATGTTGAATCATTAATTCAAATATTACAATATTCAAGAAAATACACTCAAATACAAATAAGGTTATTACATAATAATTAGAAAAAGAAATTATAGAAATTATCGAAAAAATTATAGAAATTATAGAAAAAGAAAAAAAGAGTAAAAGTAGAGGAATAAAAAGAAAAGAAATAAAGAGCACAAAAGAGAAATAAAAGAAAAGGAAAAAGAAAAAGAAATGAAACACACAAAGTAGAGAAGCGAAAAGAAAGGCTACAGTAGAGGAATAAAAATAAAATAAAATAAAATAAAGAGCACAAAATAGAGAAATAAAAGAAAAAGGAAAAAGAAAAAAGAAATGAAACACACAAAGTGGAGAAACGAAAAAGAAAAAAGAAATGAAACACACAAAGTGGAGAAACGTAAAGAAAGGAAAAGGAAAAAAAAGGAATGCTAGGACAGATTCGAACCCAAGACGTTGAGGAAAGAGATAATAAAGTTCTTAACCAGGTACACTACAATACATTTTGAAACTATAAACAGATATATAATAGTAATATTTTTCTAAAAAAGTTGGTGGCCCATGGACCCCTCAGACCCCAATCTAGCTCCGCCCCTGATCACATATATCATTAATGAAATATTTCTACAATAACATGATAATAATGCATATGATAATATAATGCGAGATTAATGAAATATATATAACACACAAAATCGAGCAACTTCAAAGCCGGCCTTAGCTAACATATTATAACTCGTCAGCGAAATCTCCCTTTTTAACCTTAGTCACACATTGCAAAAATATTTCACATAAGAAACACGCATAGCACACACAAAGCACAAACAATAATTCAATACAGAAATAGTGGAGAAGGGGTTATGGGATCAACATGGCTAGAAGAGTCGCCGTCGGCTTCTTACGTCAGACTTCCTGGCGACTCAGGGCGGTTCTCGATTTCCAGCCGGCCAGATTGTGGCTTCTCCACATGTTCGCCGCCTCCCTCCGCCACGGTAGAGGATGCTTCCGTCGTGATTCAGCCGCCGGGGTCTCACCGTGTTACCAATTCATGCCTAAGCAAAACTGGTGGCCTGTTACGTGATATTTAATTTCTTGTTTGTGTTTTTAAAAAAAAAAATTGAAATAACATTTATTAGGTCGCATTTCTACCAGCATTGTGTGTTTGATATTAGTGTTAATGGGGAGAAATATCCCAAATATTAAGTTCAATACTTAATATAACCCATAAGTTAAGTTCATACTCTTTTTACCCAATTTAAGATTAAATTACGAAAATATTCTTAATCATTTTAGAAAATGAAAGGCCGCGCAAAAGTTTGATCATCAGATCGTGAAATCGATCGATTTCGACCGATTTACTTAAGTTTTGACAGAGAAGTAGTTGGCAATTGAATGTGTTGGCCGGCGGATAATCAAAACACATTGTTGGCTGCGGGTAATGGGTTGGCCGCCGGGTTTAGGGGTTTGGCCGCCGGGTAAGGGGTTGGCCGCCGGATAAGGGGGTTGGCCACCGGAAATTGCATTCAATGTGTGTAGTTGTGCGTGTAGTTGAGGTTGGCCGTGTGTAGTAAATTTCTTTTTATTTATTTATATATTTTGAATTTAAATCGTGACACAAATAAAAACACAAACACAATACAAACACACACAAACACAAACTCAACATAAAATAGAGAGAATCGTTTTGAGAGAGGCGAGGGTGAAAATTTTTCGATTATTTGAGGAACAACTTAAACAATTTTTTCTCAAAGAACCAGAAAAAGGTAAATAAATTATTGATTTAATGTGTTTATTATTAGCTTTTGTCATTATGTTTTAATTATTAAATTATCATTATGTTTTATCGTATGATTTATTACTAGTTTTTCTCAAAGCAACTTATGTTTTATCAATATGTTTTATCGTATGTTTTAGCTTTTCTCATTATGTTTTATCGTATGTTTTAATTATTGAATTACGTTTTAATTATTGAATTTGTGATTGAATTATGTAAATAATATTAATAATTTATTTTAACATGTTTAAAAAAATAAAAAATCACAAACACGTATAGAAGCAGCTACATATGTTGAATCATTAATTCAAATATTACAATATTCAAGAAAATACACTCAAATACAAATAAGGTTATTACATAATAATTAGAAAAAAGAAATTATAGAAAAAAATTATAGAAATTATAGAAAAAAATTATAGAAATTATAGAAAAAAGAAAAAAAAAAAACTACAAAGTAGAGGAATAAAAAAGAAAAGAAATAAAGAGCACAAAATAGAGAAATAAAAGAAAAGGGAAAAAAGAAAAAAGAAATGAAACACACAAAGTAGAGAAACGAAAAGAAAGGCTACAAAGTAGAGGAATAAAAAAGAAAATAAAATAAAGAGCACAAAATAGAGAAATAAAAGAAAAAGGAAAAAAGAAAAAAGAAATAAAACACACAAAAGTGGAGAAACGAAAAAGAAAAAAGAAATGAAACACACAAAGTGGAGAAACGAAAACAAAGGAAAAGGAAAAAAAAATGCTTGGATAGATTCGAACCCAGGACGTTGAGGAAAGAGATAATAAGGTTCTTAACCAGGTACACTACAATACATTTTGAAACTATAAACAGATATATAATAGTAATATTTTTCTAAAAAAGTTGGGGGCCCATGGACCCCTCAGACCCCAATCTAGCTCCGTCCCTGATCACATATATCATTAATGAAATATTTCTACAATAACATGATAATAATTCATATGTTAATATAATGCGAGATTAATGAAATATATATGACACACAAAATCGAGCAACTTCAAAGCCGGCCTTAGCTAACATATTATAACTCGTCAGCAAAATCTCCCTTTTTAACCTTAGTCACACATTGCAAAAATATTTCACATAAGAAACATGCATAGCACACACTAAGCACAAACAATAATTCAATTCAGAAATAGTGGAGAAGGCGTTATAAGATCAACATGGCTAGAAGAGTCGCCGCCGGCTTCTTACGTCAGACTTCCTGGCGACTCAGGGCGGTTCTCGATTTCCAGCCGGCCAGATTGTGGCTTCTCCACATGTTCGCCGCCTCCCTCCGCCACGGTAGAGGATGCTTCCGCCGTGATTCAGCCGCCGAGGTCTCACCGTGTTACCAATTCATGCCTAAGCAAAACTGGTGGCCTGTTACGTGATATTTAATTTCTTGTTTGTGTTTTTTAAAAAAAAATTATTGAAATAACATTTATTAGGTCGCATTTGTACCAGTATTGTGTGTTTGATATTAGTGTTAATGGGGAGAGATATCCCAAATATTAAGTTCAATACTTAATATAACCCATAAGTTAAGTTCAAACTCTTTTTACCCAATTTAAGGTTAAATTACGAAAATATTCTTAATCATTTTCGAAAATGATGATACGCAAAAGTTTGGTCAACATTGTGAAATCGATCGATTCGATCTGATTTACTTAAGTTTTGACAGAGAAGTAGTTGGCAATTGAATGTGTTGGCCGCCGGATAATCAAAACACATTGTTGGCTGCGGGTAATGGGTTGGCCGCCGGGTTTAGGGGTTTGGCCGCCGGGTAAGGGGTTGGCCGCCGGATAAGGGGGTTGGCCGTCGGAAATTGCATTCAATGTGTGTAGTTGTGCGTGTAGTTGAGGTTGGCCGTGTGTAGTAAATATCTTTTTATTTATTTATATATTTTGAATTTAAATTGTGACACAAATATAAACACAAACACAATACAAACACACACAAACACAAACTCAACATAAAATAGAGAGAATCGTTTTGAGAGAGGCGTGGGTGAAAAATTTTCGATTATTTGAGGAACAACTTAAACATTTTTTTCTCAAAGAATCAGAAAAAGGTAAATAAATTATTGATTTAATGTGTTTATTATTAGCTTTTGTCATTATGTTTTAATTATTGAATTATCATTATGTTTTATCGTATGATTTATTACTAGTTTTTCTCAAAGCAACTTATATTTTATCAATATGTTTTATCGTATGTTTTAGCTTTTCTCATTATGTTTTATCGTATGTTTTAATTATTGAATTACGTTTTAATTATTGAATTTGTGATTGAATTATGTAAATAATATTAATAATTTATTTTAACATGTTTAAAAAAATAAAAAATCACAAACACGCATAGAAGCAGCTATATATGTTGAATCATTAATTCAAATATTACAATATTCAAGAAAATACACTCAAATACAAATAAGGTTATTACATAATAATTAATAACATGTTTCGACAACTTTCTATGACTCTCGTTCACATAATTCAAATATAGAAGCAGCTATTTTCTTTCGGTAGCCATATACATTCTCATTACCCATTCAATGCTCGGGGAACACGAAATGATGCGTTCGTACATGCACATAAGCGTTCCGGCACTCGTTACGTCCTTGTTGGCGGTCATCGAGGCGACCATTCTAAACATCACCTCATGCGGAAAGGCACGAACACCGAGTGAGTTATTTTCAAACCAATGAGATTCAATTAAGGCGTGGCCATAACATCTTCAAGCCATACCAATGCATCATCCATTGCTCTTGTTGTGGGTCTAATGAATAATATATCGAATCGAAAATTTCACACACCCCGGTCCTCATGTGCATTCGACTCAAAATGATGCGACCTCTACTAAAACAAGGGATGATGATCTGTAAAATGAGATTCAATTTTGTAAAGGCACAGATAAAAATCTATTTTATAATTAGTCACTGTATAATTAAGTTACCTGTTCAGCATGAAGCCATGGTCTATGACTTTGGCCCACCCTTCTGCCACGGGTTGCCCGATGCCAAGTATTATTTGGAGCCCACATATATATAGCATTCTCTATTGACTGTTGTGATTGATTATTCTAAAAAATATGCAGCCATGATCGACTGATGTACAACTGTTCAGCAAAAAATAAAAATTCAATATATATATATATATTATATATACATATATATTCATATCTATAAGACATATGAAATATATACTTACAAAAAAATCGGTGTCCAAAATAATTGTGTTCGCACTATTGACCTCATCCAACAAGTCGTGCCTGTTTATTAATCTCATCATCAGATGCATCATGTACAAATCAAGATCCTGCAATAAATAATTTATTTTTTAAATAACGATTTCATATATGAAAATAGAAATAGAAGTGATACTTACCCCCTCGTCAAGATCGGCAGAAGGGTCTTCGATGCGAACAAAATCACTGTAGGTTAGCGTGCAGCCACCGTCTCTAATAATCACGAAACCCATCCTTGCCTCAAGAAAATTTTCGTAAGAAGCGAATACACTATCGAGGATAGGACGAGGCATAAGACTATTCACGTCGGTGACCTCAATGCACCATGACCAACCTTACTCGTTCGCTTCTACGAGTTGGCTAATTTTGTTTAAGCAACGAGTTAGAAAAAGTAAACATATCAAATATGATGCAATAATATAAAATAAAATAATTTACCAATTGTCTCGGCTATTTCATATGCATCTCTGGCATGGAATGACGAGCTGGATCCTCACTGTGTGATGGGCTGATGCCTCGAGCTAGATCCATGGACTGTAGAGGCGGCGATGGGGTGTATAATCATGCAGGGGTACAGAGGCGTCGGATCGCTAGATGAGTCTGCTGGGGTACATCCGAACCCGGCGTAGGAGTACGAGTGAAAGGTGCCATCCCCGATCATCACTCGCATCGGCGGTGGGGTAGTTCCACGACGGGACGACGTATATGCCTCGATACTATCGAACATCTACATCGAGTTTTCTCAGCATAGTCTCAAACCACGTCTTGAGTCCTTGAATATTCTCTCTAACTACATCATGGATCGTGTTCGTGATCAGCGATGATCCCCGACTCAAGCGTCGTGGTGCTCACCGCCACTGCTAGATGAAGAGGAACGTGGTTGTCTCGCACGCTTCCCGTATCTGTCTCGTGTCCCCTATATCATATCGCCGTCCCTCGTCCGATCTGCTCTCTCTCCACAGACCGGGTCGTGGCTCTCGAACTCTGCATCTGGGTCGCCGACTAACCCCCACGTCGAGATCAATAGAAGGCTCGCTCTAGAACGACGGTGGACCGTGTCTAGTGCTTGGGACGGGGTTGTTCCAGGCGTACAAATGGGAATGGGTCTCCGTAGTTCACGCCTAGTGCACCCGGATATAGAGATGGCGTAAGTACGGCATGCTCATCTCATAGTCGTTCGAGACTAAGCTGTAAAAAGCAGTTGGCCCTGCAATAAACCAAAACGCATTACTATATATTTGAATAGAAAACATATAATATAATGAATAAATAAAAATTATTGAACAATAATAATACCTCACGATCGAACAGGGGCTGTGTATCCTCGTCAATCATCTTCATGAACTTCCACCTCATGCATCTAGGATACGCATCGCCCCGGACATATTTCGCAACCATCGCGCCAAGATCCGGAATGATCTCTAGTGATCAAATATATAATGCCCACGGTGGTCCGTAGAAGTGATTTTTTGGCATTGGTCTTCATATTCCACATGTAGTATTGGAGAATTTTATATGCATATGCAGCCCATGAAAATCTGGCAAATACGTCCAGATCATCAACTAAGACCCAATCCACGGATCCACGGTCGTGGCAAGTCGATTCAAGCGAATGCGTAAAGAACTAATCGTGGGCCCACGAAGATATAGATGACCGTCATTATCCTCAATCGGACGGTCCGTATCAAAGAATCTCACACCTAGATTCTCTATACTAGTCCCTCCGCCACCAACAAACCTTTGATAAACCTCAACAGATCGAGGATCGTACTCGGCTGTAGGATCGAAAGATGACGTCCCAAAACTCAAACCCGTCACGAGCGCAATATCTGAGAAGGAAAAACAAATTCTACTTCCATTGATAAAAACCATATCTCCTGATCTTCAGCACTGGGGGGCTTAATCTGTCGGGATACCATATGGTGCAAACTCATGTTTGACTTGGATCTAGGTTCCCAAGCAACTAAGTAATCAAAACACCCTTGCCTAAACCTATCCACCAGCTCTTCACCGCCTATATCTCTCAATCTCTTAATGACCCTATTGAAATAATTAGACTTGAAGTACGTGCTGATTGTGGATGGACGATTGATGGTCTTGGGCCTTAAGAACTCGATGATTTCCTATTTATTAAAAAAAATTAAACTATGCTTAATTAAGAAATATGTCAGATCAAACCTACACCACTACAATTTTAGAAACTCATAATCTAAGGGATCACTGAATGATGACATTACGGGCGACAATTAGAGTATGTAAAAAAGCATAATTCAATAAAACATATATTCACAAAGTATAAATACTACATAATTCACAAAAGTATAAACAATACATATATGAATGGTTCAGTGGCCTTTGTGTTCTCTATAAAAAATTGAAGTATTTGAGTTTGCATGTCTTGAATCAATAAACATGCATTAAATTGTTCGATATCAACTTGAAAGTGGGACATAACTAAATAAATAAATACACACAACACAATAAATGTGCGGTGCATGTTTGACCGAGAATTAAAGAGAGAGAACCAAACACTTAATCAAAGTCTAACAATAGTTGACGAAATTTTCAACTCAATGTATTTCATCATAATAAATCAACAAGGACATACATTCCTCACAACAACAAGGACAACCCTTATCACTTTACTTGAGCGAAACTTGACTTCAATTGGGATCTAGTTTCCATAATACTAAAGACTATAATCAAATCAATGTATTTCATCATAAATCAACTAACATAAGACCCAGTGAAGCGGTAATCGGATGCATTAAATCTATTACCATATTTAGATGAAACAACAAGCAAGTAGCACACAAAAACAGAATTCAGTGCTTGAACAACAAAATATATACAATACAAAAATATAAACAAACCAAAATAAAAAAAATTGTACCTACTGTGAAGAAGAAGAAGCCATGGCACCGGGGAGAGGGAGCGTCGGCCGCCGGTGAAGGGAGGGAGCGTTGGCCGTCGGGTTGTCTGCGGGAAGGGAGGGAGGATGGCCACCGAAAAACAGATGGGAAGGGAGGGTTGGCCGTCGGAAAAAGGAAGGAGGTTGGCCGCGGAAAATGGAGGGTTGGCCGCGAGGGAAAGGGAGGAGGTGTTGGCCGTCGGGAAACAGAGGGAAGGGATTGACCGTCGGGAAAGGGAAGGAAGGGTTAGCATTGGGAGAAGCGATTGGCCGCCGGGAAGAAATGGGGGGAAGGGTTGGCCGCTGGAGGTTGGCCGGTGATAGAGACCGAGGGAGGAGGTTGGCCGCTGGTAGAACGGTTGGCCGCTGGGAAGAAAGGGGAGGGGAGGGTTGGCCGGTGATAGAGAGGGAGAGAGAGAGCGCTTGGCCGCTGATAGAGATAGAGAGAGAGTAGGTTGTCTGCGTGTGATGAGAGATGAAGAAAGAGACATTTATAACAAGATTTAAATTAAATTCAGCATTTGAATCCGTGCTTGTTTTATTATGTTTTGGATGTTATAATTGAACATTTGGTTAAAAAGAGTGGTAACTTAAGATATGGGTTAATAAGAAGGCCAAACTTAGTATATGGGCTATATAAAATTTTCTCCCTTGATATTATGTGTCGAAAATTAATAAAGGTTCACAAACTTGAAAGTGTTATGTGTGATATTTGTGTGGTTAGAATGTTTGTGTGTTGATTGTGGAATAATGTTGTAAATATATAGTATATATTTACTATATAAAAGTGATGACCAAAACTCTAACCATAATTTTGTATCACTCTATAAATTGATGCCTTTAGCCTTATAATAATAGACGCTCATTTATTTTTTCACTTCATTCTTTTTACTTTCTCCACTTTATAACACATCATCAATACGATTGATCTACCTCCATTTTACTCACGATAGTTCTTCCTCTTTCTTGGTTTGACTGCCTCAAGGTACCAATCTACATTTAATAAGTTTACTCTTAATTTGAATTTTATATTGCCTCAATGTACCGATTCCTAATTTACGGCAATATTTTGACATATAGATCATTGCATAATTCTTTTGTGTTTTATGAATTAGAAAAAAAATCATTGCATATTTCTTTTTCGTGGGGCTCTGACAATATATATTTCTAATGGTGATAAATCTAATATATGTTAGTATGTAAGATTTATGTAAGCGATAAAGAACACCAAGTCTTTACGTGGTTCGATCGTTAATGAGATCTCGTCCACGGAGGAGTGATTCCTCAATACTTTCACTATGGTTTGATTACGGTGAGTATAGCTAAAAGCCCTTAGTATTCAAAGTTGCTAACTCTTCTCCTTGATCTAACTCCTATTTATACATATATGAGGGCCCCATGAGGAGGCGATCCTCCCATGTAGGGACTCTTAGCATACGTGTGTAGGGATCATTCCTCTTGCCCATAGGGCCTCTTAGCCTTCGCTATAGGGAATTAGCCCGCGATTAGGGTTTGGAGGTGCTTAGGGTTTGGGGATGGGCCTTTGGTGTAACCACGTGGGCGCTATTAAAGTCGAGGCCCAGCTCGTTTGGGCTGTCGGTGGGCCAGTGATTGGGCCATATCCCATCATAGCCCCCGAATAGTCGATATGACCATGCCGAGGTGAGGTGAAGAATGCGCGTTGAGGTAGGATGTTCTTTCGATGTTGTTCTCGAAGGTTTCTCGATTTCTTTGGTGTTAGGATTTGATCGGTTCGCTGGATTCGAGCGAGGTAGGCGGTTTGGCGTTACGGGCATGCGCTACTTGTTGGGGGCCGGTGGAGTCGCTGTCGTTTGACAAAGATGTGTCTGCGAAAGGAAGTCGCGATCCGACACGGATAGCGACCCTGTATAGGTTACACCGAGGTCCGATCTGGGCGGCTCGCTGCGGATAGAGATATCGTCTTGGATGATATTGAGGTCCGTCTGGTGACACCGTCGCCGAGGTGTGCTGGCGGCGCCGACCACGGAGGGCCGAGGTCCAGCTGGATGGAGATGTTCTTGTAGGGGCGATGTCGGTTGGCGGGGCGTCGAGGTCCGACTGGCGCCGCCCTTCTTGGATGTGGAAGCGGACGAGGTCGAGAGTCCGAGCCATCCGAGGTCAGCGTAATCATCACATGATCGGTGCCCGGCGGTGCATCTTACCGTAGAAATCGTCATACGTGCGGCGGCGGTTGGGCCTTTCGAACCGCGTCGCGTGTCGACTCCACGTCAATCGCGGGTGAGCACGTGTGAAAGTTGAACGGCGGTTTTAGGCGCCATTTGTCCTATAAATAGGCCCAAATGAGGCACAGCTATTCACTTTCCTTCGGGCGCTTTGTTTGAGAGAATACATTCGCGAAATTTGCCAACATCTTCCGATCTCGTTGAAGGGCCAAATATTCGGTGAAAAGTAAGTATGTATTCTTCATCTTCTCCTTCTCGTTCTGAAAATTCTGGTTCTGCCTCGGGTTCTGGCCGTTCGTCCTCCGATATAAAGGACTATATGTGCTATAACCGCCTGTGTAGGTCCATAGGATTTAGTGCTAGGGTCCCGCCGGTATCATCGGTATGGGACGGACTTAGGGTTGGTGTGGCGAGGTCGAGGTTGACACTGGAGGAGCTTTTTGAGATAACGAAGGAATACCGTATTCCGGAGGAGGCGTGGTGGTGCCTGCCGCGACCGGATGATAGGGCGATGGCCCCTCCGGAGGGATTTATTACTGTATATGTAGATAGTTTGATAGTTGGCCTTAGGTTTCCTTTGGCCCCAATTTTCCTTAGCATCCAGGAATATTTCGGATCCCATATGTCGGTGACCTCGAACTCCATTAGGTCGATGGTGGGGCTAGGGCTCGCTTTGCTATGGCATTCCGGGGTTCTCCCGAGGTCTTGATGCGTTTTTTTAGTGTCAAGACCATATGAGGAGTGTACTATCTGTCTCCTCGGCTGAAATTTAAGGTAGCGGCCCCCTCTAAGGTGTCCCATTGGCAGAATAGGTATTTCTTCTTGCGGGCTGATGGGCATCCAAGGTATGAGTGGGGCCTCGGCAAGATGATGGGCGTGAAAGTCAAGCCCACGGGCTACATGGAGAAAGAGCTCAGCGACCTCGGTGAGATACTATCTGTTAATTTCACAGGGATGACTGAACAACGTCGGTGGCGTTTATAGGGCTGAGGCGTCGGGGCGGGGTCGATCGGGGTGAGGCATCCCATACATTGTTATTATTTTATATATACCGCTCATATGTCCGACCTCGTTGTGTTGAACAAGATTTACCTTTGTTGCGGTGAAGCTCGATCACGAGAAGAAGACAAAGCGCCGGCCTCGTCGTCTCAACCGCCATCTCTGGCGGTGCCGCCCAAAAAGAAGCGAGGCGGGCCCACTCGGCGGCTCGTGGTTGTTGACGACTGAACGGTTGGTGGCGTTCATCGACCGACCTCGAGTCGGGCGCGGGAAGGGGCTCGCCCGGCCGACCTCGAGTTGGGAGGCGGGGAGGGTCTCGCGCCGCATTCGTTCGAGTGCCGACCTCCGACTCTCCCTATCCTTTCCCAGGTATAAGACCACGCCATATTCCTTGTACCTTTTGTGTTTCTGTGACTCGGTATTGGGTATGCGGGATATGGCATCGATTGCGGGTGAGCTGCACGCATTCGGGGTTCTTGGTGGAGCGCCCGCCATTCTGTATTTGGAGGATAAGTTGGCCGCCGTTGAGTCCGCTGGCATGGCGAGTCCGCGAGGTCGGAGGTCGAGGCTGCAAGGGCCGCTGCGGAGGCCGCCATGAAGCGAAGGATCGGGCCTGCGGGTGGCCCATGCCGAAGTGGAGGTGCCCGAGGAGGTGGCGAGGTGGAGAAGAAACTTCGCCGAGACGGCGAGGTGCCTTCTTTGGCGGAGCAGGACCGATCTTGAAGGCCTTCGCCCGCAAGCTCATTGAGTCGAGACCTTCTCCTCCTTCATCTCCGTCTCGGCCGCGGTACTCGGGCCTCGGTGATATCCTCCTACACGGAGGGTTGGCGGCCTCGATGCACGACCGACAAGGTCGGGCATGGGTGGGTTGGTCGCACCTCGGGCGGCGCGAAGGACTACGCAGAGTAATTGCGAGGCTCCCTTCCGTGGTAGAGGCTCTATCCTCCTCCGCCTCTCTTCGACGGTGAGGCCGTGGCCCGGTCTGAGGAGGATGAAGACACAGGAGCTTGGGAACTCCTCGGCGAGGTGCGAGCCGAGGCGGTGAGGTGGGGCAGTGGAGGCCAAGGCGGGAAGCGGTGATCGCCGACTCCGACAAGGCGGCCGAGATCAGCGACCTAATGTAATAGGTTAAATATTCTTTGGGATCATTAGGATCCCGGCCTTTGTACATTCCTTGTTATAAATAAAGGCGCATTTTCTGAGCGTGTTTGTCCTTTGTCTTTTTGTTGTCTTTAGCATTCGCTTCTCGATTATCTCGGGCTTGATCATGATCGTTGACCAAAGCGAAAGAGGCCCGAGGTGCATGGCCGGAAGAGCGAGGAGGTCTTTGTTTTGGAGGCGATCGTCGAGTGACTCAAGTTTTGAAGAGTTTAGATGTCGGTTCGAATCGCTCGCCAGTGAGGAAGTTACGAGGTGATCGCGAGGTGGCTCGCTCTCGGTGAGCGAGACTCTCAAGCTAAGTATTGCGCTTGAAGTCCGGGGAAGATCTATCTGCCGGCGTGATTGGGCGCCTAATGCAGTGCGAGGAACAGCTCGAGTTGGCTCAGGAGAAGCTGGAGCAAATCTCGGAGGAGCACGCAGAGTATGAGAAGGTAATCCACCGATCTGGTGGAACTACCATATCAGAAGCTGACGATCGAGTTCAGAGCTTGCTGGCAGAGGGCATGGTGCTGAGGGATGAGGAGGGCCTAAAGAAAAGTTTAAAGGCGCCTCGACTCCATCATGAAGTACATGCGGATGTACGAGATCGTTATAAGCGGCGCATACCCCACCCACGGCGAGTCCATGGCGGGCTCCCAGTCGATAATAGAAGAGCACGAGGAGGAGGCGGCTACGCCGATAATGCGAAGTGCTTGGTTGATGGGTCCACCTGAGAGGAGAGCGCCTAGGGGGCGGTCGTCGGCAGGTGGGAAGCGCCCCAGGACTTCAGGTCGGCGTGGGAAGGCGGCAAGTCGGGGGCGAGGTCGTGATCCTGGCTAGGCGTCGACTCCACGAGGTCGAGGTGCGACCTCGGGTGTAGCCTCGGTTCCAGGCGCCCCGGGTCGGGACTCGCTGCGCCGGTCAAAGTGCTTGGGTAGGTCGCGGTGGTCTGAGGTCACCATTTCGGTCGGGTGCCTCAGAGCACCGCACCGAACGCTTTGGAGTAGGCGCGGTGATTCGGCCTTATTGGTCGGGTTGAAGGCACGAGTTCATTCGCGTACACCGCCGACACGGAGATTTTGTTGAGCTGGTGCGGCTTGAGACCCGGCGAGGTGGAGCTCGGAAGCCGAATGAGTTTGTATATAGCTTAGGACTTTGTATGTAGTCGTAAATGTATTTAGACTGTTCAGAGTGTATATTTTCCCCTTGAGAGGTACAAACATAGCTTAGGACTTCGTTTTGGTCGTAAATGTATTTAGGCGTATCTGATGTATATCTTCCAAAATAAAGGGCATAATTTGGCGAGATCGATCTGGATGTCTTTTGCATGTAGATACTTCAACTTAATGAGTGATCGTATGCTTGCATGTAGGCGTTCAATTTAATGAGTTGCTGTATGCCTTGCACTTAGGCGTTCAATTTAATGAGTAATCGTGAGTGTGGTGGCGCTTAATGAGTACCCTACTTAGTGGGTTTTCATCTTCGTAAGGCGTCCCTGTGAAGGTTTAAATGTGGTATATCGAATAGATGTTCACATATGTATAAGGCGAGGCAAAGTGAAATATTATTCCGGAAAAACAAGCGTTTTATTGAGAGGTAAATAACATCGCACTTGACAAAGCAATAAGGGGACTAACATGATCTTGATCCGAAATCGAAGCTATGTAAAGTACCTCCTTAAATGAGTGATATGCCGAGGTTAGGGATAGGTGCACGGATAGGTGAGCTAGCTTGTAAGCCCTTTGCGAGGTCCTCGTGAGCGGTATGGGCCTTCCCATGTCGGATCTAGCTTATTAAGACACTCGGCTCTCTGGCTTCATTATTTAAGTAGGGCAGGTCGCCTACTTGGAGTCTTGGAGGCTTTGACCCTTTGTTGTAGTATCGCACGACACGGCCCTTGTATTTGGCCGTTTATGAAGGCGAGCTCGCGTTCTCCTCGAGAACATCAAGGTTGTACGCAGGTCTTCCTCGTTCGGTGCAGTCAAAGTGAAGAGTCTGGCGGGCTTGGTGCGTCGATCTCGGCCGGTATGGCGGCCTCGGTCGATGAACCAAGCGAAAGGGGTTTCTCGTGCGAAGTCCGGTGTTGTTACAGTAGGACCCGAGAGGACTTGGGGAGATTTTCAGCCCAATCACCCTTAGCTCGGTCTAGCCTCTTCTTGATCCTTGTACAATCGTGCGGTTTGTCACCTCGATCGACCATTCGCTTGCGGGTGTGCGACCGAGGTGAAACATTCTCGATCTGGAGCTCTTCACACCATTCCTTGAAATTTTGTCGACGAGCTGGGTGCCATTGTCCGAGATCGAGAATGTGCGGTATGCGAGCGGCGGACTATGTTCTTCCACGAAGGTGCGAATCTTCACGCTCGTGAGGCTCGAAAGTGGCTCGGCCTCGACCCATTTGTGAAGTAATCTCAGCTACGACTAAGTATCGAAGCCGACACGGTGCGGTCAAGCGGACCAGCGATGTCGATCCCCACCGCATGAAGGCCATGGACTCTGTAGGCTACTTAGATCGATGCAGGGTAGCTTCTTGGCGTGGAGTGAAGGCGGCGCCGGGCACTTTTGCGAGCTCGGCGAATCTTGAATGAGGTAGGCGGTAATATCGACCTCGGTGTCTTCTTTGATAGAGCTCGCGACCCGATGTGGCTTCCGCAAGATCCTCTGTGAATCTCATTGAGCACGTGGTAAACTTACGGCGAGGCATCTCGGGAGGGTTGAAGGTAGGACTTCTGTAGAGAGTGCCCTGTAACGAGGTACTGCCAGGATTTTCCATCATCTTTTGGCTTGGTGATCTTGAGGCGATGCGCCATCGTCCCGTGTAGCCTTTATGTTGGTGTAGGAAAACATATGTTAAGCCCTCGCCCGAGGATCTATCTTGGATATTTAATTCACCATACATTGATTATATTCCTAGCATGCGTCTATATAATTAATTGCAACACGTAGGGGTTTCTCGTGTTTACCTTTGAATCGCATCGGGGTCGAGCGGATCGATCGGATCGAGACTCGTGCTTTGATCTTACGGGCTGTATCCGGTTGCCCAATCTCCAGCGTCGAGTGAGGGCGATCTATGGAGAATGCTTGGAAAATCACCCAATGCTCTCTATGATATTTTGAAAACTCTCACAAGAACTATGTGATGGACGAAAATTTTGCTTGTGCAATTGAGGATTAACCTAGACTTTATCTCTTACCTTATATTTATAATGCATTACCATAATCCCATAAGGAAAGGATCATGCATATCCATAAATATAATAATATCCTTATAGGATAAAGAGAATAAAATCTATCCTTAGAGACCTATAGGTGCCGATTTTCTTGAGCAACGAGCTGGATGGGCCGGCCAGGATCAAATGCAAGGAATAAAGATGGGCTTCAAATAAATTAATTATCTTATGTTGTTGAACATAAATTAATTTATAAACATTCATTCATGCCACTAGAGAATAAATCTTGACTTACCCTTTATTACCGAAGTTGAGTCGGGCTTGCACTTAGACATTCTGAATCCCGTATTTAAGATGTCAAGCGTCCATTAATTATTTGTAGCATTACATTGCTTAAAATAATTAATATCTTTAATTCCTTAAGTAGTACCACTCGACCTTATTATTGTACTTGAGCTAACTCAACTGCGGGGTTTAGTACAATAAACCTTTGAGCTCCTTAAGGGGCGTCATCTTCCTAAGCGGATACGGTGACTCGTCTGAGATAACTAGCATGACATACAAACACCGCCACCACCCGAGATCACGGAGAATATTGGGTTAGAACATATAACCCTCACCCATAACAAGTCAAAGTGATGGTCGACAACTCATACTCACCTAATACCTTATCGAGGTTTAGATCATCGTAAGTCACGAGATCTTGGTTCTTCACTACGGTCGAGATAGAAGAACTTATCTCCTTGTGATCCTTCAATACGTCGAGGCGTACCGGCATAGACAAGCAACTAAGTCAAGTCACTTCTTATCTATCTGCGGCTATACCGACAACTCGTCCTCAAGTTGTCTCGGTGTGAAACTTTTATATCTCATTAAGCTTGACCAATCATACGGACTTCGTGATCTTCTACACCTTTGTATGATCTAACTTATATATGAGATAAGGGGACACATGATATATGCAATCAAGTGTTCAATTCGGATAGGAGATTGTAATAGTGGTAACGAAACATTGTATACAAGCTCAACCAAAGCGCTTTCAATATACAAATCGACAATCTCCCACTTATACTAAAGCAAACTTTTAGTATACAATGTGTCTCTACTAGCTATTACAAACAAAACCATCACTTTGCTTCTCCCACTTATACAAAGTTTCCTTTCTAAGTGGGTGCCATCAAGCGCAATCGAGTCCTCTAACGTGTCCGTCGTAGAATTTTTGCGGTGAGGCTCTTCGTGAATGGATCAGCTAGGTTTTCCGTCGTATCAATCTTTTCAATCGACACGTCACCTCGTCTAACGATTTCTCGTATGACATGGTACTTTCTCTCTATGTGTTTGGTCGCCTTGTGGGTCCGTGGTTCCTTCGAGTTTGCCCTTGCACCGAGTTATCACGATGAAACTATGATACTCTTGGGCAAACCATGTACCACATCTAGATCCATGAGGTAGTTCTTGAACCATCTGACCTCTTTATAAGACTCAAGCGGCTACATATTAGAACTTCCATGGTAGAGTCCGCAATGCATATTGCTTTGCACTCCGCCAGATCTGGCTCCACCTCCCAAGGTAAACACATAGCCGAGGTTGACTTTTTCTCATCACGGTCGACTTGGAAATCCAGTCTGTATAACCCAAATGCATTAGACTATCTCGCATGGTAAACTAGCCTATAATCTCGAGTCCTTTTCGGTGCTTGAGTATATGCTTCTTCGATCAATGAGCTTGTCCGAGGTTAGGCGATATCTAGCTACTATGCCTACCGCATGCGGATATCGGGCCTCGTGCATAACATTGCGTACATGAGACTTCCTCGGCGAGCGTAAGGAACTTGTCTCATTTCCTCTATCTCGCTTTGGGTCATAGGTGGCTGCGTCTTAGATAAAGAAGCGCCATGTCGAAGGTAGCAATCCTTTCTTGGCGGTCTGCATACTAAAGCAGTAATCACGGTATCAATGTAAGGCGCACGAGATAAGCTCAACATTTTCTTCTTGCGATCTCGGTAAACCTTGATCCCAAGAATGTACGCTGCATCTCCTAAGTCTTTCATTTGAAGCGATCGGATAACCAACTCTTTACGTCGATAATGACTTCACGTTGTTGCCGACTAGAAGAATGTCATCTACATAAAGTGCAAGAAATACCACATCACCGTTAACATCTAACCGATACACATAACTCTAGCTAGGCAATTTGGGTAAATCCATAGGACTTTACCACCTCGTCAAAACGTAAGTTCCATGATCGGGAGGCCTGCTTAAGTCCATAAATGGACTTCTTAAGCTTCCATACTAGATGCTCTTCACCCTTTACCACATAACCTTCGGGTTGCTGCATATAGATGTCTCTACCTTCCTCAAGGTAACCGTTTAGAAAAGCGGTTTAACATCCATTGCCAAACCTCTAGGTTTAAGTGGGCTGCTATGGCGGAAGAATTACGATGGACTTGAGCATTGCTACAGGCGAAAAGGTCTCATCGAAATCGATGCCCTCAATCTGAGTGTACCCTTTCGCCACAAGCCTGGCTTTAAAAGCCGAAACCTCTCCATCGGAATCTCTCTTCCTTTTGTATATCCACTTACTACCTACGGCTTCCTTGCCATCCGGTAGAGGTGTCTTTCATATACATCCATAGCCGTTATGGACTCCATTTCTAAGTCCATAGCGGTGTGCCATGATCTTGCATCAATGTCTTGTATCGCCTCCTTGTATGTCGATGGGTCGATTATTGCTGTTCGTTTCACGGGACTATATCGAAGATTGTCCCACGAACTTAAATCGCTCGGGTTGACGAACAACCCTCCCTACTGACGAGGTTCTCGGGCACTATGGCAGCGGTGGGTGCAGAAACTTGTGGTTCTCTATCTTGCACAACTTCTTTGGGTAGGTACCACATGCGGTCGGTATCTCGGTGGAACTCGACCCACTTCAATTTCTTGAAGTATCGGTGTCGATCCTCCCACTAGACTCGACATCTCGTACCTTTGGCCTGTCGGTGGTGGAATCGATCATCTTCTAATTCTTGAAGAATGATTTCAACTTTGGATTTATGATTTTCATGTAGTCTCTTCTAAGAATCGAGCATTAGTCTTAATAATGACCTTGATCCTCGGGACTATAGAATAAACCACCTTTCGTTCCTCTAGGATAGCCAATAAACGACCTTGCGTCGGATCTAGACTCCAACTTGTCGGCCTTCTTGTTCGGCCGTGTCTTTGGGCCCAATATCCTTATGTGGCTTAAAGCGGGCTTGCGCCCAAACCACAACTCGAAAGGGTCTTTTCGGTGACTTGGATGGTACTAGATTTAGCAAGTATGCATTGTTTCTAAGGCATACCCGTAAGCGAAATAGGCAATGTTGCATAACTCATCATTGATCTAGCCATTTCCAAAGAGTCCTATTTCTTCGCTCGACACACCATTTCTTGTGGTGTGCCGGTGAAGTCTTGTTGGGATGTAATCCCACACTTCACTAGATAGTCCATAAACTCGTTCTTGAGGTATTCGCCACCGCGATCAGACCATGATGACTTGATACTCTTACCTAGCCGTCTCCACTTCCGCCTTAAACTCTTTGAATTTCTCAAAGCATTCGGACTGCGGTGAAGCGGTATACGTATCCGTACCTTCGAGTGTCGTCGATGAAAGTGACAAAATACCGTACCCTCCACGAGCTTGTGTGGACATCGGTCCACAGGTCGAAATGGACTAACTCCAACATTTATTTGGCTCTATAACCCTTCGCTTTGAAGGTGCAGTCGACATCTTACCTTCTATCTGGGATTCGCAGGTGGGAGCGAGTGTCGTGAGATTACCCAACGCTCCATTCTTAGCCGGTCTTTGGATCCTATTTAGATTGATGTGACCTAATCTAAGATGCCGAGAGAAAAGTAGTGTCATCTTGCGAAGAAAACTTTCTCTTTTAGGGTTTGATGAAGATGCAACATAGTTATAGGTATTATGTTTTGCGTAAATAGTATAAAGCGAATTATATAAAGTGCCAACACGGATAACCGTCATTTCTTATGATAGAAACACCACTATAAAAATAACGAATATCCATGAGTAAATAATTTCAAAGCAGAAACAAGGTTCCATAGAAAATCCGGCATATATAAAACGTCTTTTAAAACTAAAACTGCTGTTTCTCAAAACATAAAGTAACATCTCCAGCTGCAGCGGCCTCGACTTTCGCGCGTTGCCCATGGAGATCGTTATCTCGCCATTAGCTAGCTCCTTGTCGCGGGGACCCCGCAGGTGTAACAAACATGATCGGTCGACCCGTATCTACTACCCAAGAATGGGTAGAACAAGTCGCTAAACATGTTTACATTACTAAAGCAAATGGCGTACCTTGAGCATGAGCTTGGGGCACTTAGCCTTCCAATGCCGAGTCTCACCGCACTTCAAGCACTTGCCTTCTCCTTTGGCTTTTCAAACCATTGGTAGAGCCATTTGTATTACTCCCACTCTTTCTTTAGCCTTAGCATCCTCGAATTCCACTTTCCTTTTCATCTTTCGATAAGCGTTGGTTTTCTTTGAGGTCGTGCTAAAGGCTGCACCTTTACCCATTTCGTTCTTGGTTACTAGATCCTCTTGCAATGAATCTAGAGTATAACTCTTATCATAAAGGGCATTCTATAACCAAGTCATCAAAAGACTTGGGAAAAGTGTTGAGGATCATATCGATTCGACTACGTCGTCAATATATCCCCCAACCAACTCGAGCTCTCGAAGAGATTGATCATTTGCTCTACATGGTCATGCACCGAATCACTTTCCTTCATTGAACTTGACATTATGGATTTTGTCAAATTATGACAAGCGATTACGTCCGACTCTCATACGATTTCATAAGATTTAGCCATATCGAGGTCGCATCTTCCATCTCTTGATCTTTGGGCTGCGAGGACTCGCACATGGTGACAAAAGAAGCACTTTGCCATTCTCGTTTGATTTGTCCCATTTCTCGTGCTCATGCGCTCCTCATCGATGAGATAAATCGTCTAGAGGCTTGGGACGGGGTGTAGTGAGTACAAATAAATTATCTTGACGATAAGAACATTCTCAATGTTTCATTTCCACTCGATAAAATTTGGATCGGATAAAGGATTTTGTGCGAGCATATTGATAATCGGTGTAAGAGACATATCTGAAACGATAATGTAAAACACATAAGCATACGATCGCACATAATTCGTAACAATAATATTGTAACCTTTGATAAAACAATATTAATTGAAACCTCCAATCGTGAGGAATCCCACATGCAAGCCACGCGTGTGGGCGTTTACACATGAACCCTCGACCGGACTAAAATATACCTTTAGTCATTTAATTTCAATCCATGTCAACTTACCCTTATGACAAATGAAATTAACAATTGGACCTTACTAGACCACATCACTATCGCAAGAAGGGACTTGGCGGGAAGTTGTACTCGGTGATGTCTAAGCAATGACCACATTTTAACGTGAAAATGAATTCTTAGAATTGGCATACTCACTCGGACCATACCGCCCAATTCAAATTCTTTTGTTATCTCATTTTATATCTATCTCTAGAGAACTTATGAAAATCGCACATGCAAGCCACGCGTGTGGGCGTTTACATGAAACTCCCACTTCTCGATAGATTTAAAATGTTTTATTTAGAAATCTCATCTAACAAACTTATGATAAGCAGTGCAAGCAAGCCACGCGTGTGGGCGTTTACTCACAATCGTATCACTTTGTTTAGAGATTAAAAGGTGGAGGTGCGGACATTTTAATTTGAAAAATTAATTTGTCGGGTTGCTTGCTTAGTCTTTTTATTCAAAAGGTTTGTCCATGCGAGATCACGTAATCTAGCATGCTTGTCTATAGAACTCAACATGTAAAACATGCTCGCGAATTCTAAAATATGCTTGATAAGCGTGATAAACCTAGCATGCTTACTATGCGCATCAATTCGAAAAACACATAATGGTTTGTCAGCGTAATTTAAACATACATAGCATGCTCTTGCATAATATAAACATCCACGACATGCAATGAGCGATAAAATAAAATAAAAGCGTTCATCGTGGCCCACTCGTGGAACACGCACTTTCTTGCCTAATCTATTACATAGAATTGCAAAGTGCGAATTAAACTTGAAAACGGGCCTCGCGTGCACCCGCACGGACCGATTCATCAAAAGCTGGATTTGGGCGGATCGGTGGAGCGGGCGGATCGAACTAAAAACGGAATCGGGCCTAAAATCGGAATCAAAAAAATTTGGTTGGCCGGTCATTAAGATGGGCTGGGCAGCGCTAGGGCATGCCCCGACGCGCGCCAAGACCGCCGCCGCCCTTCCTCGCGCGCTGGCGTGCTCGCCTCATGGGCGCCTCGCGGTCGCATGGACGACCGTGACCCGCCGAGCTCACCCGCATACCGGCGAGCGTCGTCGAGCCACGTCGCCCGCGCCGAGCACCCGTCTGAAAATCGCACGCCCGCATCGCCCGGCGCACCGAGACCTCGGCGAGGTTTCCTCGCAGCGCAATCGAGAGCCGCCGAGAAAATCGCGCCCGAGGTTTCAGCGGCGATTCGCGTCGAGCCCGCCGAGCACGGACAGAGCGGAGCGCTGAGGTTTCCGTGCGATAAGCGTGCACGCCCGCGTCGCCCGCCGCTGCCCGCGCTGCGCACGTTGAGGTTTCGTGCTGGCGTCTCATGCTGAGGCCGCGAAGCGTCGCCGGGCCTCGCGAGATTCGCGCCTCGCGTCCGAGCACCTACGAGACCTCGTTGAGGTTTCCGATCTGTTTTGCCGAAGCGCGGGCGCCACGCTCGGCGCCGGCGGTGCCGGCGTCCCGCGACGGCGCAGCGCCGCACCGCCGCCCGGGCTGCCGAGCCGTGCGCGCCCGACCACCGCTGTCGCCCTAGTTCGCCGATCTTTGCCGAGCGCGCGACGGCGCCGAAGCGTTGCCGTGCGTCCGGTTTTCGGCGAGTCTTTGTCGTCTCGTTCTTCGTGCTTTCATCTTCGTTCTTCTTTACGGATAAGATTTCTGGAAAAATAAATCTAATCTAACCACGGATTTTCTCGTGGTGAAAAACAAAATCAACAAAAACAAAAGCGAGCCACGATGAGCAGCGGATCAACAATTAATTAAGCGCGCGTAATAATCAAGCGTGAATTAATCCAGCAGAGCCAAAATCCACGATCCCGGGCTTTGATACCAATTGTAGGAAAACATATGTTAAGCCTCGCCCGAGGATCTATCTTGGATATTTAATTCACCATACATTGATTATATTCCTAGCATGCGTCTATATAATTAATTGCAACACGTAGGGTTTTCTCGTGTTTACCTTTGAATGCAGTCGAATTGAGCGGATCGATCGGATCGAGACTCGTGCTTTGATCTTACGGGTGTATCCGGTTGCCCAATCTCGATGTCGGTGAGGGCGATCTATGGAGAATGCTTGGAAAATCACCCAATGCTCTCTATGATATTTTCGAAAACTCTCACAAGAACTATGTGATGGACGAAAATTTTGCTTGTGCAATTGAGGATTAACCTAGACTTTATCTCTTACCTTATATTTATAATGCATTACCATAATCCCATAAGGAAAGGATCCATGCATATCCCATAAATATAATAATATCCTTATAGGATAAAGAGAATAAAATCTATCCTTAGAGACCTATGGCGCCGATTTTCTTGAGCCAGCGGGCTGGATGGGCCGGCCAGGATCAAATGCAAGGAATAAAGATGGGCCTCAAATAAATTAATTATCTTATGTTCACCCGAACATAAATTAATTTATAAACATTCATTCATGCCACTAGAGAATAAATCTTGACTTACCCTTTATTACGAAGTTGAGTCGGGCTTGCACTTAGACATTACGAATCCCGTATTTAAGATATCGAGCGTCCATTAATTATTTATAGCATTACATTGCTTAAAATAATTAATATCTTTAATTCATAAGTAGTACCACTCAACCTTATTATTGTACTTGAGCTAACTCAACTGCGGGGTTTAGTACAATAAACCTTTGAGCTCCTTAAGGGGCGTCATCTTCCTAAGCGGATACGGTGACTCGTCTGAGATAACTAGCATGACATACAAGCCTTGCCACCACCCAAGATGCGGAGAATATTGGGTTAGAACATATAACCCTCACCCATAACAAGTCGAAGTGATGGTCGACAACTCATACTCACCTAATACCTTATCGAGGTTTAGATCATCGTAAGTCACGAGATCTTGGTTCTTCACTACGGTCGAGATAGAAGAACTTATCTCACCGTGATCCTTCAATACGTCGAGAGGCGTACCGGCATAGACAAGCAACTAAGTCAAGTCACTTCTTATCTATCTGCGGCTATACCGACAACTCGTCCTCAAGTTGTCTCGGTGTGAAACTTTTATATCTCATTAAGCTTGACCAATCATATGACTTACGTGATCTTCACGCCGTATGATCTAACTTATATATGAGATAAGGGGACACGGATATATGCAATCAAGTATTGATTCAGATAGGAGATTGTAATAGTGGTAGCAGAAACATTTTATACAAGCTCAACCAAAGCGCTTTGATATACAAATCCAACATTTATGGGAGACATCCGATTCGGTTCTATCTCGGTGATGATGCCGGCGTGGGACTCGCGATCTTCGGAATGAACCTCCTCCATTGGTGGATTTGTTGATGACGTGACTAACTTCTTGAGGATATCGGCTCTGTTTTCTCCTCGGGGATTCGACGAATCTTGAAGTACCGAATGAGTCGGCATTTCCTTTGCCTTCTCAGGTATTGCTTCATTCGGTCCTCCTTGGCCTCGTGCGTGCCTAACACAGGTTCACCACGACACAGGAATCTCAAAGATCCGGATCTTGTCACTTTCAATTCCTTAGCGGGCGGAGTCACGAGATTAGCGCCTCGTACTTTCCCTCGTTATTTGTGGTCGGGAAAGCGAACCGAAGTGCATAGGTCACCTCTTGTTTATGCGGGCCGAGGAGGAGGATGCACTGCTCCATTGCCCGTTTGCATGAGGCTCAGTCCACATACATCTGCCGGCAATCATCAGGCGGATTAAGGGTGGATTCTTCCGGCGTGGGGACGGAGTTGAGTGACCTCATTGGTAGAGGCGAAGTCGGTGGTGGCCTCCACGGGGAAGTCGGCGAGGCTTGCCCTTTTATGGCGGGGCAGGGGAGTATGAGATGTCGTGCTCGCCGAGCTCAGTGTCCACTTGGCTATCGTCCGGATGACTCGGGTTTTGTGAGACTTGTCTCGAGGTAAGTCGATCAAGTGCTTGGATGGAATGGGCTTGAAAGTAAGGTCGGAGGCGTCGCTTGAGTTCACGGTGCCAATGCTACCTTTTCAAGGTGGTATACCTTGTCTCGGTCCTTTGAGAGCTCGGTGATGAAGTAGATGGGGAGTTGTCGTCCGACCTCATCCGGACCAATACCGCTGATTGCCTCGTCGTGACCAAGTACAAAGAGAGGAGCTCGCCTTCTTCGGGCGGTCAAGGTGGGCGGTCGGTGAGATACTCTTTCGGTGCTGAAGGCGACTGGTGTTCCTCCTGCCAAAGCGAAGTCAGGAGCTCTCCTTAAGATCTTGAAGAAGGAAGTTGTTTCTCGCGACCGAGATAAGAATCTGTGAGGCGGCTAGGCACCGGTGAGTTTGTGGATCTCGCGGATGGTCTTTGCTTTTGCATATCGAGCTTCGCCTTGAGACCTTCTTGAGAAAGCCGGCATCGGGAACTTACCGTCTTCACCATGAATGTACACTTGAGGGGTTGAGTTTGAGATTGGCCGACCGAGGAGGCTGGAGAATAGTTTCGAGGTCATCGGTAGACTCTCCGTTTTAACTTTTGACTACTATGTCGTCGGCGTAGACCTCGACAATCTCCCTATGTGGTCTTTGAAAATTCGTCCACCATCCTCGGTAGGTAGCTCAGCGTTCTTGGGCCGAAAGACATCTTCCGATCGCAAAGATGCGAAGTCGGTGATGACGCGGTCTTTAAGGCGTCCTCCGGACTCATCAGATTTGGTGGTACCTTTGTCTGATCTAGGAGGTGAAGACTTCGTGGCCCACGGTGCCTCCACCTTCTTATCAATGTGCGGGAGGGTAGCAATCTTTCGGGCGGTGTTTGTTGAGGTCGGTGTAGTCGACACACATCGCCACCCTCCTCACGGCTTTCGGACCACGGCGGATTAGCCATCCGGTCGGTGTAACCTCAAACAAGATTTTGGCCTTACGGGTTGAGTCACCTCGTCTCTTATGACTGGTGCGCTCTGTCGCAAAACACCTTTTCTTTACGCGGGCGGCTTAGTGGCGGGTCGATGTTGAGCGATGAGTTATGAGCTCGGGCGGCACTCGGTCATGTCGAGTGGGGACCATGCGAAGGCGTCCTGTATTCCCTTGATTGCGTGACATCTTTGCCGAATGTCGGTGGGCCACGGATGCCGACCTTGACAACTTTGGAGGGTCGTCGTCGTATAGTGAAGATTCTCGGTCAGTCGTCCGGTGGCGGCATCACGGGGATTTCAGTAATTGCTATGCTTGAGGCGGGGCTACGTCACAGGTTGAGACTCGTAGGCATTCTTTTCTGCCATTTGGTCACCCTGGATGCTTAGCACCCCAGCGGGGTGGGTATCTTGATTGTGGTGGTAGCAGGTAGATAGCTTGGTGGCGTATAGCGATCTCGCCCATGATAATGTTGTATGGAGAAGCTCGTGCAGGAAGAATTGAATGGACTTTGTGACCGACACAGGGCACGTCCTCTGATAACCGGAAGGGTAATGGCGCCCTCGGGTTGTACCGCCTCGATTGAAGCTCCATGGCGGGAGGGGCGGATGTATTTGAATTCCTCCGACCTCAAGTTTATCGACGACTACGGAAGATATCTTGCGGAGGCACCGATGTCAATGTAGACCCGGTGGGCGTTCTTGTTACCCACCACGGCTTGTATCGTGATGGCGTCTTGGTGGGGCATGATTTTGGGCACGGGTCGTCTTTTGAGAACACGATGTCCTCACCCACCCGAGTCGCTTGTTCTTGACTCCTCGGGGCCGACCTCGAGCTTCATTTTTAACGACGACCTAAATCGTTCCTCGAGAGCCGGTAATGGCATAGACACTGCTCCATAGCGTTGGGACCTTCGTCCTCGTCATCTTGGGTTGGGTCGCCGTCGAGGTCGGCCCGCGATTGTTACCACCGTTATTTTTCCCCCTGCGCTTCTTGCTCCCTGGCCCAGCTCGGCCGAGGTATTTTTTGAGGGCTCCTCCCTTGACGAGCTCGTCAATCTGCGAGCCCAGGTTTCTGCAATCCTCGGTATCGTGACCATACCCCCGGTGATAGTCACAATACTCCTATGTAGACCTCTTCTTGGATTCTCCTTTCATAGGAGGGGGCTTTGGGAAGAGCTCGGCGTGGAGCTCGAATATCTCCGCCCTTGATTTGAGCAGGGGAGGCGCTCTGCCGCCAGGGTTTGGCCGAGGTCCGAGCCTGGATTCCAGTGGCCCTCTCTTGATTCTGTCGAAGGCACTTCGGCGATCAGCGCCTCGACTTGATCGTCGGCTTCTTTCTCTCGGCCTTACGCTCGTCGGATCTCCTCTTCTTCCGATCCGACTCGTCTCCTTTGGCGAAGTTGTCTACCGAGTTCAAAGTTTACTCGCCGTCTTTGGTTTCTCCACAGGTGATTTCTTTGTTCGATCTTGGGTCGGATCCCGTTCTTGAGCAGCGTTGATGATGTAGAGATCGTTCATGTCGTCGATTTTGGCGACTCTTTGATGAACCTCGAGGCGAAGTTCGACATCGTCTCGTCCCCCTTGGTGGATTGTGAGCGGTCGGAGGAAGGCTGCCGAGGTGGCATCTTCGATAGAAGCGCCATTTGAGCGATCCATGAGGTCACAGGCGGTGTATCTTGTTACGGCGGGCGAGGTGAACCGCGTCGGGCGTTGGAGATCAGCACCTCGGGGAAGATTTTGCACATGTGAAAATCCTCCATTCCTTGATTCTCCATATTGCTAGTGTAGGCGAAAAGGAAGTCGGAGGGGTCCCCAAGGCCATCGTAGGCAGCAATATTGGGTGCCCGTACCCACTGGGGCAAGGGCGTGTCTAGAATCTCCCTAGAGAAAGGAGAGATGATTCTTCCATACCGGTCGAACCCCGGGAGATCGTTGCCATCTCTCTCTGGAGGGGTGGGAGACCGGTGACGGCGTCTGTCGTCTCCTCGAGGGGGAGTTCGGCTCCGCCTTTCCTCTCTCCTGTTTTGCTCGGCTCTCTGGGCGGCATGCCGAGGTGGAGAGCGGCTTCGTGGGCGACGAGGTGGTGAATGGTTGTGACCCCCTTGGCGGGTGATTGACTTCGGCGGCGGATTGGTGTGCGCGTTCTCGGCTATTGTGCGAGGTGGCGTTGACCGCCTCGGTGGGGTGGCGACCTCGGGCGCCCGTATTCGCTGTTCGGGCACTCGAGAGGTGCCGCTTCATTGTCCTCTGGTGGAGAAGTTTTGAATTGGCGAGATTGGCATTGAGGAATTCGGACACTGCTCGGCCGAGGGCTTCGTGAGGCCGGTGAACCGCGCATTCACTTGGCGATGAGGCGGCGTCTTCTACCTCGTGAGGCGGCGATCCGAGGTGTATGGGCGTTGTCCATGTGGCCCTCGGTGTGTGACCGCTTTGGCATCCGCAATCTCCTTCCTCGGGCGGTTGGTGACCACCGGTCGTCCTCGTAGCGGTTGTTACCGACATCGGCGGCGGTTGCGATGTTCTTGCCATTAATTTGTAGAAAAGCGAAGCTTTTGTTCGTAGGTTCCCACAGACGGCGCCAATGATAAATCTAATATATGTTAGTATGTAAGATTTATGTAAGCGATAAAGAACACCAAGGCTTTTCGTGGTTCGATCGTTAATGAGATCTCGTCCACGGAGGAGTGATTCCTCAATACTTTCACTATGGTTTGATTACGGTGAGTATAGGTAAAGCCCTTAGTATTCGAAGTTGCTAACCCTCTCCGCCGATCTAACTCCTATTTATACATATATGAGGGCCCCATAAGGCGGGCGATCCTCCCATGTAGGGACTCTTAGCATACGTGTATAGGGACTATTCTGTTGCCCATAGGGCCTCTTGTACCAGCTTATAGGAATGATAGCCTTCGCGATTAGGGTTTGGAGGTGCTTAGGGTTTGGGGATGGGCCTTTGGCGTAACCTCGTGAGCGCTATTAAAGTCGAGTCCAGCTCGCTTGGGCTGTCGGTGGGCAGTGGTTGGACCATATCCCATCAAATGGCTTCAAGGTTGTCAAGTACTTTATCAATTCGACAAAATAATGTACAAGTTAATGTTTTTTTTTTTTAGATATGTACAAGTTAATGTTATAGCAGTGGCACATTTATAATTCCAAATCCACTATTAAAAAAGAAGAAGAAAAGCTTATGACTGTGATCACCAATGTCTGTTATTTCTTGTTGAATCATTATTAAAACTGAAAAATGTAGTATTTGTCTTTATTCCACCGAAAGCAAAAGATTTATAATGCGTTGGGTATTGAGGCTAATGATTTGAATGGTTATCGTATAATGCAGCTATTTTATTTAAAAATTTAATAAAAATTAAATTGTGAAGTTATTTTGCTGATATGCTCAAGGATTGTTGATGATGTCGTAACTTTTTTTTTGTTACTTAATTAAGAATAAAAAGTGTGAGAATGATGCTTGTGACATGTTTATATTCCTTTACTTGATTTTGTAAATTATTTCAAAATAGCATGAGTTATTATTTTAAAAGTTTAATTTATTAGATCTGTAAAAATAATTGTGTTATTTTTGAGTTATTATTATTGATATGAAATTATTTGTAATGATTCATATATACATTACATCAATATATTTTTATAGTTTCATGAAGAAACATAAACTTGTAATTCTTAATAATCTTGAAGATTATTAAAAATAAATCGTTGAAGTTTTTGATGAAATACTATGACACTTTGTAATAATTTTATTAAATATGATGTGTTTCAGATGAACACACGATAAAATTAATATTCATGTAGAATATTACATGTTCTTTAATGACAACATGAGATAAAGTTAAAGTTAGTATTCCTGAAGAATATTAAAATACTAGAATTATGGGTGATCATTCAGATTTCGGTTCGAATTTTTACCTAATCCGAAACGATCCGAAAATTCGAATTTTGATAGAGAAAAAATCTGATCCGAACCGAATATCCGAAAATTCGAATTTTTTATACAAAATCCGAATCGAACCGAACCGAACCGAACCGAAAAATCCGAAATTATGAAAAAACCGAAAATCCGAAACCATTTTTTTGTTAATTCTTATATATATTTATATTAAATTTAATATATATTTAAATAAAATATTATTTTTATATATAAGTTATATATAATTTGGATTTTCATATTAAAAAAAATCAATCCGATCCGATCCGAAAAATCCGAACCGAATTTTAAATTTCGGTTTGATTCGGATCGGATATTCGATTTTCGGATTTTTTGCTCACCCCTAACTAGATTACAGTTTTATAAAAAAAACATTTTTATTATTATTCCTTCTCTTTATTAAATTAATTTATCCATTATCATTAGATTAACTTAAATTATTGCTCTCGAAGTAGCAAAGTTAATACTCTTAAAGAATATTATATGCTCTTGAAAAGTAATTCATATCTTAGGTAATATATATTTATCCCTAATGAAAAACATAACTGTAAGTTTTATTGACATTTATTTGCTCAATTCCTACTTTTGGAATTATATTGAAATCGATTTGTAATATTTTATTAAAACAATCCCCGAAGGATATCGTTACAATTTCAAGTGACAATGACAATATTCTTACTGTCGGCTCTAGAAGAGTTTAATTGATAATCTCCATGAGTATCAAATCAATTATACATAATGTATTATTGCTCTAATAATTATGTTGAATTGAATTTAAATTCAAGTGGCTAAATTATTATCAAGGCATGGGTATTTCGACCTATCCCCCTTTACAGTTAGTGTGTAATTAAACTACCTCCATAAGAGGATTTCCTATATGTTACTTTTGTATCACCACCAAAACGCACCTATAGGTTCTAGGAAAATTATGTGTATATTTCATAAAATGATATATCTAGAGCCAATGATTGGGGATCAATTAAAAAATTCATATGTTGATTTTATAATCCAGCTCAACCCGACATTAGGGGAAGATTTGAAATATGAATGAGAGAGTGTCATAATTTTTTTGTTGGATTAACTATTTAGATTTACGCACTATAAATATGAAGTTCAACAAGTATTAACTTTCAAATGAATGATTAATACCCATATACATGTTTTATATAGACCAAAAAAGAATTAAAGTCATTTTTAGATGAAATAAATTTGTTGATACTCCTAGACACCAGAAGCGTGGGAGGTTTATACATATTGGTGCTAAAGATAAAAATTTCACATAATACAAAATCAAGTAAAGAAATTATATCACTTCAAATACCTCTCGAAGAGGACCGTCCTAAAGGCGAGAATCCCACTAAATTTGCACGTGCACTAAATCATTAAAACATTGGGATTACATAAAAAACATGTCAAAATATGAAGGGAAATGATGAGAATTTGTTTTTGTGAACTTTGTGAATACAGGAGAAACTTATAATCACAGTTGTTGACAATACTTTTTACCTCAACAAATTGCTTATTCAATTTGAATTGAAATTTAGATCTAGAAGATATGATAGTTGAATGTTAGAAGCACCGAGTAATATTGAAAGCAATTGAGGTAGAACTTAACCGATAAATATAAATAATGAGGTGGTGAGAAATAAAGCGAGCTTAATAATTCAAGGGTTTAAGCAGAAACCCAAAATTTATTCTCCAGTTATGGATTGATATAACGTTTCGTAATTTAATATCTATAGTGGTAATCATGAATATATATATATATATATATATATATATATATATATATATATCTAATTGATAGCTATATTTCTTTTATAAGTCATTGGATATTGATATCTATATGAAAGTTCCTGAAGGATTCAAGATTCCTAAAATAAAAGAAAAATTAAAATTGCAGCATGTATTATATCAATTTAAAAATTATCTGGTGGTACAACCGACTAAGTGAATTCATCCTAAAGAGGATATGTGAATAATAACTCATGCCTAAAGACGAAGTTTGAAAGACTTATGTAAAACTAAGTATTGTCTCAACTTATAGATTGAGCATCCCCTCGATGGAGTACTTTTTTACTAGTTGACCTACTTGAAAGAGGTTTAGAAATTTTTATCCATTTACTTATCTAATGGTTATCCTATCATTTTAAGTGAATAAAGAATCATTTAGACTAAAAGAAGATAACAAGGTTATTTATGACTAGAAGATCCTTACTTATGTGTCATTTGAGCATTACTTTATGAGGTCCTGATACAAAATTTTAAGTTAACATGTTAGCAAGAATTTGGAATGGTGTTACCATATCCTTTGTTATCTTCGAGGCAAAGAAGATATTAGAATGCAAAGATTGCTATTTTGAGGGGAGCGACACCTTCTAAACAATTCCAAAGATTAGACCTTGAAGGTCAAACGGTTTTGAAGGCCAAATGGTTATACTCTTTTTTTCTTACTAACTTTTTTTTCCATGGGGTTTTCTTAGTTAAGGTTTTCAATTTAGTATTAGTAAATTCTCTTATACTACCCAATATTCTCATAACTTTTCCTTTTCAAATATCACAAATTTTCTTTTCAACAAAACTTCATTTTATATCCTCATACCATTGATTTAATCAATGAAAACGAACAAGGCTCATACATACATGCATGTTTGTATTCAATTGTATATATATTTATATTTATATTTATTTATATACATAAGTATGTTCAACTATATGCATGGTTTGTTTTTTTGTATCTCATAATAAATTAAATTATTAATCTACCCATATTGTAGCGAAATAAGCGAAAATAAGCTTAAAAAATTTGAAAAAATCTACATCATATGATCTATGAGATGAATGAATGGGATTGAGTACTACATACTACTTAAGGCTTGATTACTATATGATTTCAATTCTATATCTATCTATCTGTCTATCTAAATAAAGAAAAGATAAAAATGTCTCATCCATAAATATTTTCACTCATTTCATTTAGGGCATCCATTAATACTTGATCACCCATCTCCAAAACCTCATATTATGCAACGAGCGACATGGTTTAGTCTTTTGCGCTGCCTTGATCTGCTGCAGCCATGTTGATTGTCAGTAGGAGCTCGTGGTGGTGCATGAAGAAGGAGATTGCAAAGGACGGCGCATCAAAACCCCCATTTCCACTGTGGGAAGTGTTGCAGTCGTTGCATAATAGGAGGTTTCGGAGATGGGTGATCAAGTATTAATGGATGCCCTAAATGAAATAAGCGAAAATAAGCTTAAAAAATTCGAAAAAATCTACATCATATGATCTATGAGATGAATGAATGAGATTGAGTACTACATACTACTTAAGGCTTGATTACTATATGACTTCAATTATCTATCTATCTATCTATCTATCTATCTATCTATCTATCTAAATAAAGAGAAGATAAAAATGTCTCATCCATAAATATTTTCACTCATTTCATTTAGGGCATCCATTAATACTTGATCACCCATCTCCAAAACCTCATATTATGCAACGACAGCAACACTTCCCACAGTGGAAATGGGGGTTTTGATGCGCCGCCTGTCCCTTTGCAATCTCCTTCTTCATGCACCGCCACGAGCTCCTACTGACAGTCAACATGGCTACAGCGGATCAAGGCAGCGCAAAAGACTAAACCACGTCGCGGTCCTGCATCGTGTGCGCCGATCCTTTGATCGGCATGTACTATCATTATGACCAAGACTACGACTATAATGTACACCTGCTCTGCTTGCGGTTCGAGGAGACAATGCACCACCTGATGCATACTTCTCACCCGCTGACATTAGAATCCCTTCCGACCGCCAATGTTTGCGGCGTCTTCCGAAACTCCTATGACGGATGGGCAGGATGGTGGTATATGTAGTACCCCGGTTCGCTAAATATTGTTATATCAAATTATTAACTTTTAACTACTTCAATGAAATCACGTTTTATTTTATTGAATAATTAAATTACTGCGTGTTCGACGATCCAACTGAGAAGAGTGTAGGAGTCTAGTCGAGAATCAAAATTGAATTAAATACATTAACAAAAGTCAAAAATAAATACATAAACGGTTCCGAGCTAGATAAAAATTATATCGCGATATATGTCGCATCGCACTTTTCAGGATTTACATCAACCTTTTTTTGACTTTTTAGACACTTTTTCTAAACCCTTACAATCAAAGGTAACATCAACCTTACACTCCTATGCCCTCAAATCACTAACATGTACCATGCCCCTTTCAAGAACTAATACCACCCAACCATTTTTTCATTCACATATTATTATTCGACCAGTGCAAAATGAGCCCGGCCGGAAAAGTTCACCTGGGGTACTCAGGGTTAGGGCTGGTTTGGACTTAAACATTAAATGCCCGAAGAAAATCGGGCCTAAAAAGTCGGTCCGAAAAAACCACAGGCCTACTAGCTCGACAAAAAGGCACAGGTTTCGGCTAAAAAGCTCGCCCGATTTCTATTAAATATACATATTTATAATATTATTTAATATACATATCTATATTTTTAATAATATTAATTATATTTTATATAATTATTTATTTTTTATAGTAACAATTTTCTTAGTAATTCACATACTGGTCAGGATTTTTTTTTGAATTGCAACACATCAAATTTCTGAAAAAAATAATAACCTCATAAATCATTCAAAAATAATCCTAAGAGAAATGATCTCCAAAAATATATAAGCTGATGATTAATGACCTTATAGTATGTAAAAACTATTTTGAATCATTAATCTTAAATATATACTATATAATTAATTATTTTTTTCTATTATTTTAGGAGTATAAGTTGGATTGACGTTTAATAATATTATTTATCTTTGATTTGTAATTATTAATTTATCCTTAAATTAAAGATTTAAAATTATACTGCATTACAACATCATCGCATGAATACATAAATAGATCAAGATGTACAAGAAGCATTATCATAAGAATAAGTAAGTTCAATATGTTCTTATCACTAATTCTTTATTTAGGTTAAGGAGTTATGAGATTTTAATTATGTATTTAATTTATTTATTTATTTGAAAATTAAAATATTAATTTTAGATATTAAAAATAATCTAAAAAAGCCCGCCCGCCTAGGGTTAGTTTGGGCTTCATATTTTTAGGCCCGAAAATTTAGGACGGGCCCGTTCCGGCCCGAAAGAATGTAAAAGCCGACGGGCCGAGGGCCGGGCCGGCCCGCTACTTTGCCAGCTATACCTAGTACTCCATCTGTCCCGCTTAAAGTGTCTCATTTCTTTTGGGCACGGGTATTTAGGATAAATGTATAAAGTAGTTAAAGTGTTAAAAAGTGGGTAGAGTCCACACTTTTTGAAGGGATAATTATTTCCTAAAATGGAATGAGACATTTGTAATGGGACAACCCAAAAAGAAAAATGAGACATTTTAAATGGGACAGAGTGGAGTAATACTTACTACTTAAATGCACTTTAATTTCAACATCCAATACCATATACACCAGAAACTCCAAGGACCAACAATCACAAGGTACCAACCCATTCTTCCTTCAAACTTTTCTATCGATCCAGTTTCGTTTCAATGAAATAAAAACTATAAACACTCAGCATATAATATAGTACATAATGCATAAATCATTGCTCCAATTAACGATAAACATACACATGCATTCATATTCATCCCTAATGCAGAATTTGGAAAGCCTATGAACCTCATATACCACATTTTCCACCAAAGTCTGAAATCAACCTATACGTCACGAGAATCTGAAGTTAGAAGATAAGGACGTAATGAACATAGAAACGTATGGGTTGAGGGTTAAGGTGTCGGTCAGACAAAGCTCTTAGGCTCAGACGTCGGTCGGATTTCAACGGCTGCAAACGACGTGAAGATGACGACAACCCGTCAGTCTTCCAATGACAGCGACGTCAACCACTCGACAACGGGACCTCCCCGGAGTCCAAAGGTAGCGGCAACCCTGAGAAAAAAGATAAACGAGAAAATGAGAGATAGAGAAAAAGAGAGACTGGTGTATGTGTGCGTGTGTATTTATGCCGCGAGCTGGGCCACCTTGGACGATCGCCCAGGGCCCACCATTTCAGGGGGGCCAAATTATCTCAAAAAAATAATTTTATTTATAGATATATAATTTATTTGAATCCAAAATATTGTATAACTTAAATAATTTTTTTTAATGTTCAAACTATTAAATCTTTCTATATTTTATTTATATATATATATGTCTTCTTTTGGACCCAAAATATGTTAGAAAATATTTATGTTGATGTGATTATTAATGGTTTTACATTTACAAATACTCGAATAAATTATTTTTTATGATATCGTATCATAGACGAGAGTTGAGATATAGAAATATAAGGATGAAAAGTAAGTTCTATATGTTTTTGATAATTTTTTATTATCTATTTCTATTTGTAGATCACTAGAATTTACGTAAATTTACAAATTCGATTTATTTATAAGTATAATAAAAGGAATCCTTTTGGACGGTCTAATGATAAAGTAAGTTCATATGGTCAAAGATCACGAGTTCAAACCTCACTATCGCCTTTCTAGATTCAATCCTGACACACCTGGTTTTTCAAGTGTGATTTAGTCGTCATGTGTCGTTTGCAAGCTATTGTAAAGAAACATAAGTTCTACCTTATAAGCACAAAAGATAATAACTGAGGGTTTTTATGAATTTTAAAAATGGGGGCCTATATTCCTTATTTTGCCTAGGCCTATAAAATGTCAAGAATGGGGTGGCCGCGAGAAGAGAGATGGCATAGAGAATGGAGCGACGGAGGAGCGTCCGATGGTGCGTGGCGAAGCTGGAGACAGAGCGATGGCGCCCATCGACGGTGTTGTTCGGACGTTAGCGACAACACGTGACGGAGCAGAGGCGCGATGGCGAGCCTTCACCGAAAAAATCATCCGAGAGAGAGGAGATCTAGATATAGGGCTACCCTTCTTCCGTTGGGATTGAGAGATAGAAGAATGACGTTTATGCGGTGGTTTCCATGATGGCGGCGTGTCATCGAGGAAGCGACAACGACAGCAGAGGAAGGCACAACGACGCTCGCCGAGGTGAGACGGCGATGAGAGCCCCCGAGCGGGGGAGGGACAAAGGTTGCCCTCCATTTGTGAGTGACGAGAGAGGGAATAATGAAGAGTGGGAAGGAGATACGGTGGCGTAGACACCGAAGACGGGACGATGTTGAAGGGCCGACGACGACAGGAAAGAACATGGAGCGAGAAAGATGTGTATTGTGAGGAAGAGACGAGTGTGAGAATGGGGAATGCGCGGGGGCAGGCTAGATTTAACCCTAATGTATGGTTAAAGTGGGCTAGGCTTCTCTTGTTCTTTGGGTCGAGAAGAAGAAAAAAAGGGAAATAGAGGATGGTGGAAATGAATTGAGCCAAATTTTGCACCTTGGTTGTGTCCCAATTCGTGTGTATGAAAGAGGGAATGTCAATTTTCCTTAGCCCAATGTTTGGTAATAAGAAGAGTTAATAACTATGGCCCAAATCCTAATTTATTAATGTTGAGATTTAAATTAAACTATCAAGCCTAATATATAGAATCGTAATTTATTCAATTGGATTTCACAAATCCTAATAATTATGAATTTAAGCTTAAGATGAGTTAGCTTAGACTCATATCTTACCTATTAAAATTAGTTCTAATTATGAAATAATTAATTAAGATCTGTTTAATTTCCTCAATTAACTAGCGATTGATTTTATTTTAATCAATCATACAAATGAAGCATTCTTTAATTTTTAGACATTAGAGAGTGAGCTAGAATTTATGGTGAATTACTAATATCGACAAATGCGAGACTTATTAAGAATGCAAAATCCTTGATAAAATCTTATCGAATAAGATTTAGAAGTTCTTCCGATAAAAATGGTTATTCGTTTCGGACTTCTTATTTATTTTCTTGCTATAAAGGTCAGATGACGGGATGACATCACAGCAACAGAAAGGACTGCGAACTTGTGAGCAATAATACTGATAGGTGGACTTTCTTATTTATAAACATAAGTTGAACAATTATTTTCTTTCAAAATCTTTTAAATAAAAATCTTTTTAAATATTGTCTAGCCATGAATACTTTGATATTGTGTATGATACTTATCTGTGTTTGACTATGCCCTGTGCTAGGAATCCCTAGACAGGATTAATGTAAACAAGTGGCCGCGAGTCATCCTAAAGGGTTGGCCGGTCTGGTGACCGTGGAAGGAGGCCTCATTCCGAGCACAACAACAGTTACAGATACAGAGATTATAAAAGAACTTAGATTGATCAGTGGAGCGTTAAGATTCACAAAAGAATTTAGTAAGCTTGGGCATTTTAAGATAAAACCACTTGTGTTACTATTAAGATGGCTTGACAATTATATATATATATATATCTTTCAATATGTAACCACCGAGTGTTTTTGTACTCAACCATGCATATATTTCTAAATATATAGGTTGAGCAGTGATGGGTGAAGGAGGAGTGCCTATCGGGCTTTTGTCAGACGAATTAGATAAACTCTTGGAAAAGATGCATGTCTTCATATATGTATCTAAATTTTCACTTTCCGCTGCGAAACTCATTTTGTAGTCAATCTAATGCTCGATCCTTCATAATCAAGTTAATATTATGTACTTATTGTGGTCGGATCCTCGTGACTGACCAGCATTCATCTATGATTTACCTTGGACAATTTCCGTTCAATTCGGTTCATTCTGGCAAGATTAATACCCTTTCTACCACCTCTTCTAATTTCCCCTCCCCAATTGCGGTTTTCCCGGCTTGGCCATCATTAACAAAGTTTGATCACGACAGTATAGGAGTTCGGCTTGTCATTTTGACATACACCTTGCGTGCATGATTCGGTCCAGCAGGGAATCGTGCCGTTCCGAGTTCCGGTCCATCTGAAACGGTGGCTTACTCGATCCAAAGCCGGAGATCTCGTTTTCGTAGGAAGATTCGTGTGGTTACGGAGCAACTTACTATAGGTGTAGCTGTTCGACCAAATTATTCTTTTCGATCGCTCGCAATAGTACGAGGTCCTTATAGAGCGGTAAGGTCGACCCAGTCGAATCTCTCGAGGAAGGCTTAACAGGCTACGGTTTTATGTCAAACACGAGCGCGAAAAGGAAAACTAACGTCCTAACATAAAGGGGGGCATCACGGAAAGGGCGATAGCGGGAAAATAAAATAAGCGAGATAGGCGGATGCACTTGAACAACAAGAGGAATTGAGGATACGGAATTGGAGGCGGTGTTCTAGAGTTCGAATCTATCCTCACAACTAATGAATCAATAACCGGTACACAATGCATAAAATACCCACGCTTCTCACCCAACGGTCAACACTAACTAATCTCTCGATTACGTCAATGCTAGACTCGAACTTAATGATAGGAGATCTCTCAACCACCCCACCATCAACTACGAAGGATATTTCACAACAAATGCACACAATAGCAAACCCTATCCACATATATCAATTACCCAACAACAAACCAATCTCTCGATCACTTTCGTTGTCAAACTCATATTTAATATAAATCTGCTCTCGCATATCTTCATAATCAAATATAAGCACACAATCAACCTACACTATTCTTTCGAACACCATGTATGAAGATCATGAAATAACCAATTTATACGAATAGGAAAATCACAAATCATCAACCCAACAATCACGATTCAAGACGAGAACACCCTAACATATATTTCTCTACAAATCATAATTCATCTCATGGAAGAAATAATTCAAATCCCAATTACATAGACATAATCAAAATCAGGAAAACTTACAACCATTCATAGATAAATTCGTCTTCCGAAATCCGGAATCGTGCAATCTCAATTGTTAATCCAAAGTACAAGAATTAAAAGGAAAAGGGAAAGAAAAAGAAAAGGAAAAAGAAGACAAAATCGCCTAAGCGGCGTCGAGAAAATAAAACAAAACTCAAAAACTAGGTTTTTCGCGTGCGTTTCAGCTTTTATATCTGTCGAAAATTAACTCCCAGCGCCGGACGCGATGCAGCGCCGGACGCGAGGAGTTTCTGGACTGAAATGCCTCAGCAACCCAGCGCGAGGAGCCAGCGCGGGCGCCAAGCTTCGAGAACGCCCGGTAGCCATTTGGGCGCGGCGCCACCGGGAGTGGGCGAGAACTTGGGCGCTCGGAAAGCTAGCGCCGGACGCGGTTGGATAAAGCTGGAGAAGGCACGGGCGCGGCGGTGAGCGCGGCCGTGGCGCAGCGAGGCCGTGGGCGTTATGAAGACCGGGCGCTGGAGGTGTGGCGGCGGCCGTGGCGCGTTAAGAGCGGGCGCTGGTGGCGTGAGTCGCGGCCGTGGCGCGTTATGAAGACCGGGCGCTGGAGGTGTGGCGCGGCGTGGCGCGGCACGGCCGTGGTCGCGTTGTGAAGCGCATGGCGCGGCCGTGGCGCGCGTGCGGCGTGGCGCGTTGTGAACCGCGGCCGTGGCGCGTTGCGTAAGTGATCGCTGGAGGGCTGGAGGAAGCCAAACGCACGCTGGGGCTGAAGATGGAGGCCATACGCACGCTGGGAAGGAGGCCAAACGCACGTTTGGCTGAAGAAACGCGCGCTGGGCGTATGCAGCGCCGGACGGCGCGCAACGCCGGACTCGTGTGCGAGTGCACGTGCGCGACTTCGCGGTTTCGCTCCGTTCTCTCTCGTCCGAACTCCGAATTGAGATCCGTTTGCGCCCACGGATTCCTATCGAGATGCTCTTCAATATAGGTTCATTCTTGGTAGATAAATTTCATCCTATTTACTGCCATTTTTCTGCAAAACATCGAAACAAACCAAATGAGTTCAATTCGATCAATATTAATCAAACCAACGACATAAATAGGACAAACCATTGAAAATGATATGCAAAACAATACCAAGAATACGCAAAAATTCATGCTAAACAACTCCCCCACACTTATCCATTTGCTTGTCCTCAAGCAAAGTCTATACTAGTAAGAATAGGGAAGATAATCCATGCAACTTCACTCTTAGTCTAATCAATCAAACCTTATTGCATTCCCCCACACTTGATGTTTACGCATTCAAAGATAATATGAAATAAATCTAAGACGGTAATTGATTTCCAATAAATAAAAGGGTAACCTCTGCTCAGACCCAACTCTCCGTTAGGGGTGAACTAACTAATGTGGTCACCTTTACCAACAAGTTTTTTTTTTTTTAAGCACATAGAATGTTTTAACAGATTTTGGAACAATGTTCGAAAGGTGAACCCTCGATGAACTCGAGTTTCCTATCGTGGTTTCCATGTCCATTTCTCAAATTACGAAAGAGGGATGAATCCCATCCTCCATTTCAACAATCTCATTTTCTACTCTTTTTCACACATTTTTTTTAATCAATAGGCAGAAACAAGTATATAGGTAACCACAATGTTAACACTCCCCTAACATTAGCGGACAAATCACATCAATTCTCCTCTATTCATTTTCTATCAATCACAATCTCGTCAATTCACATTACACTCGAATCATATACCACCAAAAGTTTCGGAAATTAAAAACATTTTGACCAATACCACGAGCTCGGTTCACAAATCAAGATCCTAACTTACTCGCATAGACAAAACTTACGTCCAAACAATCAAAATAAGCACAAGGGCACGTCATTAAGCATACAAAACTATATATCACGCACAAAACCGAGTAAACATCCCCACACTTAAATCGACATCGCCCACGTGCTCAAAACATTAAAAGCTCAAATGACTATAGAGGATGATACTTCCACGATAATGAGCAGTATCTTGTTTGTAGAGTTAGAGCATCACGGCCACCACACCGATTAGAAAGTCCCGAACTCAAAATGATAAACACGAAACCGCACCACGAAAACCAAAACAAAGCGAAAACAAAACACAAGCAAAACCAATGTAAAACAAGAACAAAGCGGAAAAACATGAAAACTCGTGGGTTCTCTCCACGTGGCGCTCGTTCAATGGCACGAGCTCCACCAATGAAAAGCGGACTATCCATAGTCCTTCACTGCAGGAATATCATCTCAACCGAGCATCAAGTAGTAACAATATAAGCACAAAGGACAATCAAGGTAGCAATTAATAAATCAATTAAATTCAAATCAAACATCCTATTCTCCAAAGAAAAGTAGATAACTTCAACTCCAAAAGCACAATACTTTGGAGAATAAGGATGTTGAAAATTATAGATGCTACCGATCGTATGTCTCTCTTCATCCTTCAATTTGGATCGGGAAGATATCTGTTTGTTCACACTTAGTCTCGGCTTGATGAATCTCGACTCTTCACTTTCATCAACTTCCATGATTCTCCTCAACTTCATCATCTTCATAGATTATGATAGAAGAAGTTTGCTCCAATTGTCTCGGATCTCTCCACACTTTGGTTGTGGACCATTCTTCCACTATCCCGCTAACCGACCGACTTGAGTCTCTAAGCGCTCGATAGGTGTTTCCACAATCTCGAACCTTTGTTGACTCGTCTGTACGAAGGACGTCAATGTGTCTTCCAATGTCGGCTTCACCGGCGGACTCGCTTGAATGAACGCCTGCAATGACTCCTCCAATGTTGGCTTCACCGGTGGCTTCACCGGCTGACTTGACTGAATGAACGCCTGCAATGACTCCTCTAATGTCGGCTTCACCAGGGGCTTCACCGGTGACTACGCTGAAGAACGCCTGCAATGACTCCTCCAATGTCGGCTTCATCGGCTGTTGTTGGAAGAAAAGGTCCCGATTATATGACGAACTCTGAGGATGCCTCCAGTAGGGATCATAGGCTTGATGCTCACAGCCTGACGGGTATCCCTCAAAATAGTCGAATTGGGCTCCTTCTTCAAAGGAAGAATTTGCCCATCTGACGAGCTTTCCTCCTCAGGCACTGTATGACCATATTCGTATCGCGGTAACCACGCATTAATGACACCAACTACAAAAACAAGATCACACGCACCAGTTGGAGAAAATAGAAACAAAGAAAAAGAAAAAGAAAGAAATAAAAAGAAGAAGCACGGGGGAAGAAACAGAAAAACAAAACGACACACGAAAAACAAACGACACAAAACCAAAAGCCTAAAGCCTTCCCCGGCAACGGCGCCAAAATTTGTTCCGACCAAATTATTCTTTTCAGTCGCTCGCAATAGTACGAGGTCCTTATAGAACGGTAAGGTCGACCCAAGTCGAATCTCTCGAGGAAGGCTTAACAGGCTACGGTTTTATGTCAAACACAGAAGCAGAAAAGGAAAACTAACGTCCTAACATAAAGGGGGGCTGTCACGGAAAGGACGACAGCAGGAAAATAAAATAAGCGATAGGCGGATGCACTTGAACAACAAGAGGAATCGATGAGATACGGAATTGGAGGCGGTGTTCTAGAGTTCGAATCTATCATCACAACTAATGAATCAATAACCGGTACACAATGCATAAAATACCCACGCTTCACGCCAACGGTCAACACTAACTAATCTCTCGATTACGTCGATGCTAGACTCGAACTTAATGATAGGAGATCTCAACCACCCACCATCAACTACGAAGGATATTTCACAACAAATGCACACAATAGCAAAACCCATCCACATATATCAATTACCCAACAACAAACCAATCTCTCGATCACTTTCGTTGTCGAACTCATATTTAATATAAATCGCTCTCGCATATCTTCATAATCAAATATAAGCACACAATCAACCTACACTATTCTTTCGAACACCATGTATGAAGATCATGAAATAACCAATTTATACGAATAGGAAAATCACAAATCATCAACCCAACAATCACGATTCAAGACGAGAACACCCTAACATATATTTCTACAAATCATAATTCATCTCATGGAAGAAATAATTCAAATCCCAATTACATAGACATAATCAAAATCGGAAAACTTACAACCATTCATAGATAAATTAGTCTTAGAAATCCGAATCGTGCAATCTCAATTGTTAATCCAAAGTACAAGAATTAAAAGGAAAAGGAAAGAAAAGAAAAGGAAAAGAAGACAAAATCGCCTAAGAAAGCGGCGTCGAGAAAATAAAACAAAAACTCAAAAACTAGGTTTTTCGTGCGTTTCGACTTTTATATCTGTCGAAATTAACTCCCGTAGCGGACGCGATGCGCGCCGGACGAGGAGTTCTGACTGAAATGCCTCGGCAACCCAGTAGCCGAAACGGAGCTGGCACGGACGCGCCAAGCTTCGGAGAACGTCCGGTAGCCATTTGAAGCGCGGCGCCCCGGGAGTGGGCGAGAACTTGGCGCTGGGAAAGCTAGCGCCGGACGCGTTGGATAAAGCCGGAAGGCAACGGCACCGGCTGGCGGTGAGCGCGGCCGTGTGCGCAGCGAGGCCGTGGCGTTATGAAGCCTGGCGCGGGCGTGGTGCGGCCGTGGCGCGTTATGAAGACCGGACGCCGGTGGCGTGAGTCGCGGCCGTGGCAGCGTTATGAAGGCTGGAGGAGGTGGGAGGCGGCCGTGGCGCGTTGTGAAGACATGGGCGCGGCCGTGGCCGCATTGTGAAGACCCGGCCGTGGCGCGTTCGTAAGTGATAGCGGAGGGGCGGAGGAAGCCAAACGCACGTTGGGGTGAAGATGGAGGCCATACGCCGCTGGGAAGGAGGCCAACGCACGTTTGAAGAAAACTGTGTTGGGTGTATGCGGCGCCGGACGGCGCCTGCAACGCCGGACTCGTGTGCGAGTGATGCGTCTGTGATTGCGGTTTCGCTCGTTCTCTCGTCCAGAACTCGAATTGAGACCCGTTTGCGCCCGGAGTTCCTATCGAGATGCTCTTCAATATAGGTTCATTCTTGGTAGATAAATTTCATTCTATTTACTGCCATTTTTCTGCAAAACATCGAAACAAACCAAATGAGTTCAATTCGATCAATATTAATCAAACCAACGACATAAATAGAACAAACCATTGAAAATGATATGCAAAACAATACCAAGAATACGCACAAATTCATGCTAAACAGTAGCTGCCAGTGGCATCTTCGAATCCATCTCCGGTTCATCAATGCTTTGTTTATTGATTTTTCTATCATGCGTGATTTGTCTAAGAGGGTGTTTGGTGAAACATAGAAATTTCAAAAGCAATTTATAAATTGTTTTTTTTAAAAAAGCGAACATAAAATTTGTTTTGGGGAGCTTATAAGCTCAGTCAAACACCCTCTAAGTTAGGATTTGATTAGAACGTATCTAAAATAGAGGCAGGGGTTTCCTTATAAAATATTTTGTCATGATGTAAGCCTTTTGAATTTGTTTTTAATTTTTTTGAAATCAACAATTATTTTGGATGGTTAAATTTTATAGTGTGTAATTATTTGTAATTTCACTTTCCAAATATATTAAATACTTTTTCATGATATCTGTGGGATGAAAGTAAGGGTAAGATGATCATTTATCCCATAATTTTCTGTCTCGTCCTCTTAATAGTTAATCGTTAACTAGAATTTAAAGATAAAAAATTAAAAATAATTATATGTCCCGATTAGGTACAATAAACCTTCACTAACGATTAACAAATTAAATTAATTCTTTACAAATCGAAATTGAAGGAAAATTGAGAGAATTACTATAGCAGTCATCGTGCGATTAGAATACAAACTTTTAATTTTTGTTCTCTCTCTTGCGTTTGAAGCTCACATGGCGGATAATTTTTTTCCCTACACAAATAGTTGCAAGCAAAAGTCACAACCTCTCGAATAGTAGAAAGAAATTAACAGATTTTATAATTTTTTAAAAATTCTTTTTTTGGAAAAGAATTATTCTATTCTAAAAACGACATGTCTTCTCGAAACAAAACGACAATCATTAGCCATCGAATTAACCATTATTATTCTTTTTGAGAAAAAGAATACATTTTTTAAAAAATTATTTGAGAACAATAAGCTTACTTATTCGATTCTAAAAACATTCATCTACCTACATATTCTCCTGTAGCTAATTCATAACACATTACTTTGATAAAGGAGCAAACTATAAATAATCTTTTTAGTAACCGAGTGATAAGCAGTTTCGGACCGAACAGTACCCACTAATCCTTAACAGTAACGACATCTCTCTTTCATGGACCCTAACATTTGACTGCTTGCAAGAAATATAGCCTCACATATTTCTCAAAATCGAATTATTAAGATGGTCATGTAGTAAACAATGAACTAAAGGAATTTACAGCATCCTACTAATCTGGATATTGTAGTCTCTGCTTCCAAAATCAGCAGTTGGCATCTCCAAATTCATGCAGCGGGGAAACCTAGTGATATCTTCGTAGACAAACCAAGCGCCTACATGTAGAAGGAAATCTCATCAAATTCGTCACCATAAACAAACAACTAAAGCATAGAAGACCACATATAATGGTCGAGTCTTGAACAGTGCAGGCGATGTTTATAAAGCTATATCTATATACACAGCGCATAGAGCTGATGTTTGATTTACCCGACTGGCAAACAACGCCAAATATAGCTGTAGTTACATGAATCAAAAAGATTACAGGCAAGTGACTTGTTCTTGTAAAGGACTTTCAAACTTGACATTCTCCTACAGCCTACAGGCTACAACTCGTTATACCCTCATGCATTATCAAACTTGGAAAAATGAAAGCAAATATAAAATTACGTAATGAATAACTAAAACATGCATTTTTCCTTCTCAATCAATTATGCAAACAACAAATAAAGGACTTAGCTACAACCATCAGAAGCGGTAAGTGCCTGAAGTTCTACAGAGGTGGTCGTAACACAACTAGCTTAACTATCTGAAACCATCGTGATCATAACAAAAACTGCATAAACCCATTCCAACAAGTAATGCAGCACAAGAGTGCAAATAGTAACGAACACTAATGAAAACTAACATATCAAAGGAAATGATGATAAAAACCAACTATGAATGTAAATGAATATAGCTGCAGAATAACTAACATTTTCTCAGCCATGCTACAGCTCACTATAATTGCGCCAAACAGCACGGAATTCTTCGCGGAATGTGTTCAGACGAGCTTTCAGGTTTGGTGTCCTAAAGCTTGCATGAAGCACTGTGGCTGTGGAAGAATAGGGATGTGCGGGTAGGGAATAGAGAGTAAGAGACATTTAAATGAAAAGCTGAAAGAAAAATGGGGCGGAGGGATGATTACCAAGAAGGCCAATAGCAAGTGCCCACAAGACCATCAGAGCACCACATGAAACAATCCATAGGAAGAAACTAACTGCAGAGATAATAGAAATATGGAATGCATAAGAAAAACCACAATTATTCGAAGGCATACATAATCAAGTCCTAATGATAAGTCAACAAACAGGGTAAAAGAAGAAAAAGCTTCTACCTGCGGCAAATGCCAAAAGAAATACCCATCGAGGTCGTCCACATATAAATATTGCTCGTTTTGAAGAAGGGCGCCCCCGAATAACAGGCCTATACAAATAACGTTCCGTGTAAGATGCAGCATTTAACAGTAAGAAACTTTAAAATAGCAACTGTACTTACGCAAGGGGAGCTCTAAGTTTAGCAGCTAAATGGGGAGAAAACTGCCGGACAGATCTTGTAATCTTTTCACTGAAAGTAGCTGCAAAACTAAACAAACATATACAGGAGATATAAGATAAATTCAAAGAAAAACTGATATAGGCCCAAAACAACCCCCTAAAAAAAGAAGAAGAGTAAAGAATGAAGGAAAAAGAAAACTTTTCCTTCCCTAGAGAAAGAATGACTTGAAATTCTAAGGAAATAAAACAGACCATCGAAACATTAGTCACTAAGCATAACAGAACCATTAGATGTGCAACTTTGCACGTCTATCCATTTTATCTTTTCTCACTCCTAGGTCTATGCACCTCTTTCTTGAACATTTTCCTTATTTATCATATGGTTCTTTTCAATAGTTGTTTTTTCACCCAACCACTCACCACCAACAGAGATACTAACAATTAAATCCAAAGGAGGGCCGGCAATCTAGCCAGAAACGCATACCTATCGTTCAGAAATGCTATAGTCATAGCAGTCGTCAGTGCAGCAACGATTGCAAGTGGTCTCCTAAGAAATCCCATCCCTGAAACCAATTATCAATCATGTGCAAACATATATACCACACCCGGTTTAAAATCCACCACAAATTTACACCCAAATGATAGTGTGGTTGTGTGTAAAAATGTGGTGAATTCCAATAACTGGGCATATGCACCCTCATACACATAAAAATTAGACCATCAGCATAGGCTCCCTTACCAAGAATGAAAATGATCATCAAGAAATAATTAGTCCTGTAGCTGCAAAACCCCCCAAAAAAATATCGCAAATGAGTACAGGAATACATGCCATGCGGAAATTAACTCCAAAATTATGCAATCTCCAGAAATTTCAAAATTTATTCGAAAGCAAAAAACGGAACAGCGACTGAAGCAGCTAGACATTTTCTAAATTTCTAGTAATACAGTAAAACAGAACAGCACAAACTAATACAATAATCCGAGTCGAGCAACGAACACCAAAACAAGAAGAAAAAGAGATCGTACTAGTAGAGATTGCACTTGAGGCGACTGCTCCATTTGGCCTGGGAGCGGGGTACTGTGAATCGGGAGAAGAATTCCGAGAACGGACGCGGTGGCGATGACCAGTCCACTTCTCGCAACGCCTCCACCAGATCCTCTGCCGTCACGTTACTCCAATCCATCAGCAATCGATATCAAACGATCGGACACTTCTTCAATCCGGCTGATCGCGGGCGACAAAACCTAGGCGGAAAAAAAAAGACAAGGAACATTCAGATTGCAGCGGACAAATTGGTCGTAGATGGAGTGAGAGATGAAGATATTTTATTTTTTATATAATATATAAGTTTTTTCGTTGAATTTTATTGTAGCATATGAAATTCTAAATCAAATTTTTATGTTGGTTGAATTTAGGTAGAGAAAATAAATTGCAGTGAAGAAACGTGGAAATTCAAAAAATCAAAGATAAAAATAAAAAATGGATAATGTCTGGAAATTCACAAAAATAAAATAAAATAAACTACATATGTCTGAGCCCGGGTTCGAACCGGGGACCTCTAGTGTGTGAGACTAGCGTGATAACCGACTACACCACCCAGACGATAAATTTAAGTATAACAATTGTATAAACAATTAGTGAACCGTACCCTTCGACCTTAGAATCAACATAATCGTGGCCCGTGGGACATCAAAAGTGGGAAGTTGATCGTTTGCTTATTTGAGTAAATCTAATTGAATACTTTAGAATTGTGGAAATCCCTACAGTTAAAAAAAATATTGATGATGATTTATCGAGTTATGCTTTGCATTGAACACAATATTGATCCTACAGAGATCTTTATATATTCTTTTTTAGTTACATGAGCTTGAACTCAACAACTGATGTTGCGCTATTACAAATAAAAGTGAATGGTATCTTAAAACGAGTTCTTCATTTGCTCGTTTTAGGTGTATTTCATGCTTATCATTTCTCTACTTGAATGACCCACATTTTAGCGCAATTTTCTAAGCAAATTTTAAATATGGATGTTTGGATTAATGACTTTCCTTTTACTTCGATGGAGGTTGCTTTGATGCTCCTTGAATTTAATCAATTTTTTTTTCCAATTAGAAGTATAATATCCAATTGGATGCAAATGAAAATACTAGAGGTGACAAAATAAAACTGTTCCGGTTTTGAACAGGGTTGAGCTCAATAAAAATAGGTTCGATATGATTTTGGGCTGTCTAAAACTAGCCAAAGCCGGACGTCCGGGCCGGTCTGACCCGACTAGAAAAATTTAAACTAAAAGATGTGTTTTGGACTTGGTTGAGCCTCGATTTTTTCGACCCGATGAATTTTCGAGTCATGGGAAGCCCAGTGGGCTCGCCCGACCTGGTCCGACCCGACCCAACCTGCCCACATGCCATTTCTAGAGAATACTCGTGAAGATTGCTTTAAAAAGTATAAAAACTCGTGACAATGCACACCATATATTTATACACATTATTAGGGAATCTTTAGTTTGATAGATAAGATATATAAGATATCTTATCTAAGATTGATATGATGTAATAGGATGAGAATGTTTGAATTATTTAGTTTTATGTTTAGATTGATTGATTATTGTATAAGATAAATTGAAGTATTATGCTCAAAATATAGTACAATATCAAAATTACTCATATGATATAGCAAAAATGCTGAAGGTCGGTCGGGATAAAGATGATAAAAAATAATCTTGATAAGAATAGTTTTGGAATTTTACATTAGTGAAAAAAAATTAAATAATCAACCTAAATTTAGAATTATAAATTATCACAAATGAATAATTAGAACAAATTTAATTATCCATCACAAACTTAATCATGTAAATTATAATAATATTATTTACCAATCAAGCCTATGTGTTTGCGTGTGTGTGAAGATTAAACAAAATATAGACAGAATCCCAATCATTAAAATATGACATCCAACATTAGAAATACATTTCACACCCAAACACCAACACCCCTATTGTCACCAAACATTATTCAATCAAGCAATCCAATTCAAAAACCTCCAAAAATATTCCCGAATCTCCACTATTTTCCGTTGATCAATTCTTCACGCCCTAAACAGTAAATAAAAACAAAGGAAAAAAAAAGAAAACCCCCAAAACCTCGCAACAAAATCATCACGAAGAAAGTTAGCTTCAATTCCTACTGATTTTAGCTATATATCTCGACAATTGAAGTTGCTTGCTGTTTCCGATGGCGCAGCCGATGAGGAGGTACTACGCCGTCGGCGATTACCTGGTAGGGAAGCAGATTGGGGCGGGTTCGTTCTCGACGGTGTGGCACGCGCGCCACCGCGTCCACGGCACCGAGGTGGCGATCAAGGAAATCGTCACCGCGCGGTTGAATTCGAAGCTGCAGGAGAGTCTCAAGTCGGAGATTTTCATCCTGAAGAGGATCAATAACCCCATATTATCCGATTGCACGATATGATCGAGGTGCGGTACTTTGAGTGCTGTGTTGCTTTGCTTGCTTTTGTTGAAATTGTGCCTGGGAAGTGTGAGAAAGTTGGTATATTTTGTTGTGAGTTGTTACTGTTTGATTTGTATGTTGAGTTTGTGTGTCCTTTTACATGTATGTAAGATATCGGGTTACAAAATAAAACTTGTATTTGTTTGTGTTATTTATAGTTTAATGAAGAGTTTGGATATTGTAGTATATGTGTATATAATGTTCTTGAGTTGTAGGCGTCCTTTTTCCTTGTTGGAGGTAGTATTGTTGTGCATGGGTAGCTTTATAATTCTGAGTAAAGGCAGTGAACGAAAGAAGGCTAGAATAGCGAAAGTACGAATGGATTTAATGGGAACATCTAAAGCCATATCGTTACTGTCAATCACATCTGGTGGAAATTTCTGCTTTCGGGAGGTAAAGGCAGCTGCTATTGTGAGATGTAGCGTTTAATCTTCCTTCCTTCCAGTTTCCCAGTGTAAACCATTTCTCGTGATTAGTTAAGCTTGTGTAATTGTGTGATTTTAGTTAGAAACGAACAACAAATGAATTGTTTTCAATTGCACGGGATGGAAAGAAAAGAAGAAACTCTATCATTGTGCGTTATATTCATTGAGTTCGTTTGAAGGAAAAGAGTTGCTTGATGTGATCCTGGAAACATTTAAGAAAATGCTGGACATATTTTACACAGGTTTAGATAATATATTTATTGGGCCAAAAATTGTTACTGTGTGTATGGCTGTAGGAAGCTGGGAAGATCTACATTGTTTTGGAGTACTGCAAAGGGGGTGACCTTTCCATGTATATTCAACAACGGCAAGGAAAAGTCTCGGAAGCAACTGCTAAGCACTTTATGCAGCAACTAGGTTTCACTCATTTTTATTTTTATTTTGTCTTTGTTTCTCTTGTAGAATAATGCATTGAGTTATATGTCATTCTTTTGCAGCGGAGGGTCTGAAAGTTCTTCGAGAAAACAATCTTATACACCGGGACTTGAAGCCCCAGGTTTGCATTAAAAGCTACCCTTATCTTCATGCCGTTTCTAGGTTGTTAGTTTCCGTAGTTTCCTAACTTTCATACAATGAACTTCAGTCTTCAAGGGCTTTTTCAGTTTTGCTATATTTTTTTACACTTTTGTGTCTTGCACCTTACTTTTACTCCTCCCACACCTCTCCCAGTTTGTATCAATTCTCCATGAGTATATGATCCCATAAGAATACTTGATCAACAGAAATTGTTACATTACAGAAATAAGATAGATTGTTAATTTGTTATAGTGTTAGCTTTCGGAGACAAGTGCAATGTCAATGTTTAGACTGATAACATGCAGTGCAAAATGGTAATTTTTTATTGATATATTCGATCTATATATGTATCTCATTGCTGAAACAGAATTTACTCCTTTCTACCAATGCCGATAATAGCATCCTGAAGATTGCTGATTTCGGGTTTGCAAGGTATAGCTACCTTCTATAATACAATTGCTTTTGAGTTTCTTTGCTACACCTTGGATTTGTTCTAGGTAGGGCTAGTGCGTGTTTCTTTGTGTAAGTACAATCTTTCTATCTAGCAACTATATGTGCTTGTTTAATTGGTTTCTCATTTTGCAATTTGGATCTTACAATGTTGGTTTTGAAGGGAAAGGTCATAATTTTATTGCTTACTTGTTACTAATGGAATCAACAGACTCTATTAGTTAAGAACATAATTTCCTATCGGGTAAGGGATTAAGCATATATGATGTTATGGAACAGAAAAGGCAAAATTTACATCAAAGATGGGTGGGAAAAGCTTCTGGTTTATAAAAATATTCTATGGCATTTTCTAAGATAGTCTGATTGTATGTCAGTAAGTATAAAGATTGAATTTCGTAGTTCTAAAATTCCCTATACTCATGCAGATCTCTACAGCCGAGAGGCCTTGCAGAAACTCTGTGTGGCTCGCCACTTTACATGGCTCCAGAAATAATGCAACTCCAGAAGTATGATGCTAAGGTGAGATTTACTTATCATTTACTGAAACAGCTTTCCCCATGATTCCTATATTAACTTTGGACTGATAATGCAGGCAGATCTATGGAGCGTTGGTGCCATTCTTTTCCAACTTGTCACAGGGAAAACCCCATTCACGGGTTGTAATCAGATACAGGTGTCTTCATCTTCATGTCTTCAAGGATGATTTTTCCTTTTCTTTGCTGGAGCTAATTTTGCTTGTGAAGAAGAGTCTAGTTGCCTAAACCAATATAGTGATTTATTTTGCAGCTGCTACAGAACATCATAAAGTCAAATGACTTGCAATTTCCACCAGAGGCCAAGGGTTTGAACCCACAGTGCATAGATTTGTGTAGGAAACTGCTTCGGCGTAATCCAGGTAATCATCATGTTTTGGCTTCCAATATGCTAAACATGCTCCACTTTTTCACATTCTTTTTGCTTTTACCTGAAATTTTTCTTTGTTAGCTGTTGACTTCAGATTTCAAAACCTTGATTCTTCCATGATTAGTTTAATATTAATTCTTTGACGAATGATAGATTCGTAACCTTGTGCGTTTTGCATTTTACATTTGCTTCTTCCATATTGGGGTTTAACAGTTCCCTTTTTCTCCCTTTTATTCCCATATTGAATGATCAATGAGCTCCTTGACAGTTGAGCGTTTGACATTTGAAGAATTTTTCAACCACCCGTATCTCTCTAACAGGCAGCCAATTGATTCCTTCAGGTAAGTGCTTCCAGAATTTTATAATATCTTGCGAATACAAGCTTTATAGGTCTGAAAAGGGCACTTCTTTGTTGTGCTTAGTAATAGGCAATCACGGAGGGACTTAGATGATTTCCCTCTTTCTGGGAGGAATACAGAAGAAAGTTCTCAAGAAGATTGCTTACCGTTTAGTCTAGATGATGATTCCAGCGTGCCTGTTGGCAGTCCATCTCCTAAGAGTTCGACCATGAGATCCATGTATGGATTTTCTCTTGATTCAAAATTTGAGCAGAGGGATTATTTAAATCTTGCGAACAGAACAGGTTCCTCCAAGAACAATAGTAGCCCACACAAGACAAAAATTACAGGGTCCAATCTTGGCAGTCGTCAATATTCAGAAGGGAACCTGAAAGAATCACTTAAAAGGACTGAACTTGGAACACTTGAAAGTCATCCAAAAGGTTCATATTTGTCGAATCTTTTGCTTCCTTTTCTCAGTATAGAGTATCGCTGGTGATCTTGTTTGGGTATTATTTCTCTTTGTCTAATTTTGCCCCAAATTTGCAGTCGTTGATTCGCTGGAGTTGATCGACCAGGATTATGTGATTGTGTCAGGTCCTCCACTAGACTTACCTTCTTCAGGGGGACATGCTTCTAAGCAAGGACATTTTCCCTCTAAAGCTGGTGACCTGCCTCTTTCTTCTGGAAAAACGAACAAAACAAGTTGTCCAGTGTCAATTAGAGGTGGAGCAACTGGTAGTGTTGATGACACTGGAAATTTAGGAAGTAACATCTCCACTCCTATGACTTCACAAGGATCAATGGATATGGAACGGCCATCAAGTGACTGTATGACACGAATAAAGTCATTGCAGTGCTGCGCGTCTTCCATAACCGATTTAGTTAATGAGAAGGTAACTTGCATCACTTTGCTATGGCAGATCTTACTTAGGCTGCTGATGTTGGTGTTGATAAACCTTGGCTCATGATTCTTGTTTGTGTTCCGCTCTTTCTGGATTTATCTTCCTGGATTTATGATTATAAAAGCAAATGAATTTTCACTTTTGAATACTTTTCTGATAATAGCTCTGAATGATATAAAAGAGAACTAGCAATTTATATCTGCCATGATATTTATCACGAGGCAGAACGAGAAAGTGGGAGAAAAATTGGCGTTTGATTGCGAAATAGGGTATTGAGAAAATGAATGAGGGTATTCCATACTTGTAGTTTTCTCTGTTTTAAAATTCTATATTCAATCTGAAAATGGGACTTAACAAGTCATGTCCCTCCTGTTTGCCATGCTTCTACGGTTCTACCATATGGTATATGAAGTTGGTTGGATCATTCTATGAATTTTATTTTAAAATCCCAACAGTACTAGAACATAGTCTGGCTCTGGTCCACTACCCTCATGAATTTGGATAACTTCCCAGTTTATATAATAACTTCTTTGACGTCTCTGCTCACAAAGGTTTCTTAGCTTACAATCATGATAATGTCACTTGATATTAATTGTTGTAATTTGCTAGGCTGAGGGAGGAAAGCAACTAGAGGCATTTTCAATCCAGCTTGTAGTTCTTGCTATATGGAAGCAAGCACTGGATATTTGTCACACTTATGCCGCATCAGCTACTGAAGGAAGTTCGTCCCAAGAGGCTACAAGATTAAGAGAAGTCTCTAACATTCGACATAGTCCGGATGCCCAAGAATGTCTGGATATTGTTAACAATCTAGAGCCTCATGATATCTCTTCACTGATTGAGAGAGCATTTCTTCATGAAGTTGGGAATGCCGAAGAGCTTGCTAAAATGATAGAGCCTGGTATGGTTCGGTTAATTGTCTCTTGTTCTTCCTTTTCTCAATGAGGCTTTCACTAAAGAACTCCATTTGTCTGCAATTTACTTAATCTCACTTAGGCAAGCTTCTTCATTTCAGGAAATATTGAGATGCCAGATGCACTGGAGCTCATATATCAGTCTGCCCTTGCATTAGGCAGACGAGGAGCGGTAAGTTTTTGTTAATTTTATCAATATTGCTGCACTCGTTCAAGTTTCATAACAAAATTGCTTTATTTCCTAAATCAGAACATGCTGTCACGAAGTCATACCCACAATTTATGGCATACCATCTTCTGGCTTACCTTATTTAAATGAGATTTTAGTTAACCGGATGTTGCAAAATTGATGTTGCCTATTCTGGACCACCACCGTATTAAACTCAGTCATAATTGCGTTCTTTCTGCTACAGCTACATACTAGGCCTAATTCAAGAACTAATTTTCAAAAACCTTGATAGAGAACTAAATGGATTTGGTTTTACCTATGCTATGTTTCTAGGTTGACGAATACATGGGTGACATAGGAAACGCTGTGGATTTCTATTCGAAGGCAGCTCGTCTGCTACAGTTTCTACTTGTGGAAGCACCTTGTCTCATCCTGAATCCTCCGTTTTCCCTCACGAGCTCAGATAGGTACCGTATCAAGAATTACATCAATGTTCTGAATAACAGGCAAAGCATCTCACAGTCTCATAGAATGGCTCTCTTCAAGGCTGTGGTTGATGGTCGGCCCTGCCCTTCATGACAACTGGTAAATCGTACGTGATGGTTTCTTCCATGTTATGTACATATATTGACGAAGAATGAGTTTTATTGATTTAGAACCTCAAAAAAGAAAAAAAAAAAAAAAAAAAAGAAAAAAAAGAAAAGAAAGAAGTTAAAGTTGAAGTTGAATTGCCTCTCCTTGTGATTAAAGCGTTTATAGGTGAGGTCTTGTATGATTAATTGTTCTCTAATAGTAAATGATGCCTTTATGCAGTTGATGATGGTATTGATACCAAAATTAGAATTTTTAATGTGTTGATCTATGTTTCTTTTCTTCCTATTTTTTTTGGACAGTGGAGCCGAACATATTATTTAATTCTGAATTTAAATATAAATTTTAATTAGGGTTTGATTTGTTTATCGATTCGATTGTAGCTTTAATTATTACAGCCAAATTCAGAGTTCATAAAAAATAGTATGGCATATTCTGAGCAATATTTATTTCTAAAGAATATTCTAAATACTGATTTTTTTATCTGTAATTGCATAGCATTTTAATGCCACGAATGCCATATAAACCTTTTATATTTTCTTTTAGTACTTACGTTATACCATCCAGAGTATATAAATTGATGGATGTTTGACTGAAAATGGCTTCTCAATATAAATAAATGAATGAAATAAAAATAAGTGAATACAAGAAACTGAAAAGATGCTTCAAGAATACTTCAGTTCTTACCCAACTAAGCATTTTCATACATTCTCTGAAATATCCTTGTTAATTTATTTGATTTTGCTGGATTTTGGAGTAAAATTCTTTGCAAGAACTTATGAGAGAAAGAGAGAGACATAATCTCATCATATAACTCTTCGAATGCAGAACCACCAAACCTAACCGGATTTCATGAATGCAGAATTTATGTATATTATTAAGAGAAGTTTTCTTCATAAAGACATATAGAACGGGCAACCTGAAAATACTGTTGTCAAAAAAAGAAACCAAATTCTTAAATGTCTTCAATCTCATAATCTCCAATAACACTCTATTATCTTCATTGGAAATAATGAGTCCTAACTCCAATATTTTATATCTTTTAGCAAAGAAGAGAAATAAAATGTTGATATGTTGCTAGAATTAGTTTAAGAAGCTCTATTTATCGTCGTGCTCTACTTTTGAATACCAGACGCGGTATAGATGGTGAATGAAATTCAGGACTAGTGGTAATGTGAAACCTCATGTACTTATATTTTGGAAAGCTGATGGAGAAGATGTAGAGCATAAGTCTCTTAATAAAAAGTTGCCTTATTTATTTATTTCAAGAAAGGATCTTTATGGCTTAATATACAATTTGCTGATAGATATCATCTAGGAAAGAAGCATTTCTTTTTCTTTTTAAGGAAAAAGCTTTAGACATTCATATATTCCCTTTCCTCATCGATCGGAGGTTTTTAAGGTTTTCTTTGGATAACTGTAGCAAGAAAAGAAAGAGCACGATGATCTCTAGATTATCTTCGTCCATGTCAGAATATGGCAATATAAGTTAACCGAGAAGATCTATTTTGGAATTTCCACATCAAACGTAAAAGCAACTAATTTTAGCAAAATGAAGACTTGCTCTTCGTGTCAACGTGTTCGTGAAGTTTTAGTTCATTGATCTCTGTGGAAGATGATCAAATTCTTTCTCATGGGACGTCAAGATAAAAATGAGTGACAGGTGAAGGTTTCTGAGAATTGATAAACTACATTACTACAAAAGCAAATTAAACAGGAAAGAATCACTTGACCTCATAGAGTATACATCTGACTAGATGTCTTGTTTCTGCTGGTAGTGAGGATGGGATAATCTGCATCCGGAGGATCAGATGAGACGAACAATCTCGTAGTCATCTACACCTCAGGATGCAGATTACCTGATCCTCGACCAGTGATATTTAGTCGAAGCATAGTTAACAATAAGCATGGGGAGAGGAATATATAGTGTAAAAAAGAGATTATAAGGCCATGTTTTATTTTTTTCGGGGGTTGAGATTAAAGGCCATGTTAAGATGCTGCTATCACGTACAATCATTTTCGATTCTGTTCCTCCATAACCAATAATAAGAGGGGAACCTTTTTTCTTTATCAGAAAAAAATGATATTCATGCTTGACTGCTTTCTGATATTGGACCAGGGAAAAATCTCCCATCTGATATCTGCACACACAACACACACATCTTTTTCACATTTTCAAGATTTAGACAAGATGAGATGATACCCTCCTAGTTTCATTGCTGGTCGAGCAACTAGAGCCCTACACTTACTGATCTCGATTGTGCAAGTACACGACTTGCAACATTTATATCAGTAGGAGATCTTTTGGGAAAAGCCCGAAAACATAATTGTGCAGGGTCCGATGCTACATCAGATGGATCATCGCTGCTTTTTGCATGGTTATTGTTTGTAAATCATCGAAAAGATTCAAGTTGAAAGTGCATCTAGTTCTTTTTGAAAGGTGATTCAATTACTCATCGTCCTGAAATAGAAACCTGCAAATCAGCATCTTAAGCAAAACACATTAGTTCACAGTTGTCACTCAAAATGTCCAAACACATTCCCTTCAGATGAGAGCAGGAATAGATTAGACAAACTAAAAGGCCCATCTCATAGTAGCTTCTTCATAGTTTCATATGTCATGAAAAATATTATTGATTGTTAACAAGAAAAATACCAATAGTGTCACGCCAAAATTCAACCAAAACAGAAGATTAATAGAATGTAACAGAGAATCATAATTCCCTAAATAAAGGAGACAACAGCAGAAGAGATTTAGCTAGCTAGTTGACTTAATTAATTGTTTCTACATGAACCTAGTAGGACATTTTACAGTCACTTGAGACCTTACAATAATCTCACCATTTGCAAATTCTGTAACATCAACTACAGATAGCATTTCCCAAGTTCTTAAAAAATGCAAGCCAAATATCCTGCTATCATTAGAAACCAAAATTCAATCAACATACTAATAAGATCATATTTTCCTTTTTCCTAAATTCCGGCATCATACCATCTTTTTTCTTTAAAAAAAAGGTACTTCTTAGCAAGCAAATTCAGAACTAGTAAAGAAGTCAAATTTAACAATTATTATGGAAGATATAATTCTAGTTAATCGTTATTTTAGTTCAATAGTGAAATTTTGAAATATATATAGAAGACTAATATATTGTGAACACTTAACGCGAATATCACTGACGTAACTATTTTTCATTTGAGTTGATATATAGGAATAAAACTGAGATTGGTAGCCTTAGAAATACCACGAAACCACGTACACTGATACATATCTATTAATATGCATATGCGTTACAAAATTCAAAGACTTAGATCGGTCCAAACCAGCTAGATATACATACAATCATGTAACAACTCTATACTCGAGTCAATTCATATACTAAAAAAGCACATATATAATAGTAATTAAGGCATTGCAAGCATCCCATGAGCTTGGTAGCAATCAGCCACAGCAACGGTCGTTTTTCTGACATTCTTGTAAGAATACCTCCGGGCAACAAAGGAATAGATTAAGAGATTCCCGGCGGTGATCCCCGCCAGGAGCCAGTAGAAACAGTCGAGGCGGCTGCTGTTGAGGTCCTTCCCGAACCAGCTCCGGCCCCCTCTCCGTCACACGATCCACCAGAGTTATCAGTAGGCTGCTAAGGAAGCTCGATGCGCCCAACACACTTAGGTAGAAAGCGATGCCTAAACTCCTCATCGAGTCCGGCACCTCATCATAGAAATACTCCTGCAATTAAGCCTCTAAATCACTCCACCATACAATTTTTCAAGCTTCTTTCAAAATGTATCGAATTTTAAATCTTATGAAACACAAAAATTATGTTTAGACACGATCTCGAACTAATCGAGGATCGAGTTATATAGTTTTATTAGCTATTAGCAGGATGGTAGGTGTTACGCTACTAAATATTTAAAATTGATATAATAAATATACATAAAAAGTAAATAAATCTTATTACAATTTTAAAGAATTTTGGATACCAAAGGATTCTTATTTTATGTCAAATACTATATAAAATTTATACATATAGGTATATAGGTAAAACAAAACTCTTTTATAATAGGTACATATAGATTCTCCGGCGTACCTGCAATCCGACGAGAGTGAAGCAGTCTCCGATCGCTATGATAACGTACTGCGGAGCCAACCAGAAGACGCTCATCGACAGCGAGTTCCCGGCAGGGCTGTCGCGCACGACGCCGAGCCGCCTCCTCTCGACCAAGGCGGCGACGATCATGGTGGCGACGGAGAAGATCATGCCGATGCCGATCCTCAGCAGGATGTTGATGCCCCTGTCGTCGCCGGTGAGGCGGCGCAGGAAGGGGACGAGGAGCCTGTCGTAGATCGCGATGGAGACGACGAGGCTGATGGCGGCGAAGCCGTAGACGGAGGCCGGAGGGATCGTGAAATCGACACCGATGGCGCGGTTGAGGGTGGTGCTCTGCTTGATGAAGAATGTGGAGGATTGAGCCACGCAGATGCCGAAGGGTAGAGTCGTCATCCAAATTGGAATCATGTTGATGATCAGCTTCACCTCTTCCACTTTGGTTACTGGTGCTAGTCGCCACGGATTTGGATTCGCTTTTGAAACCACGTCGTCTTCGATGATTGCGGCTTTGTCGAGGAACCTATATACCAAAATTTAGACATTTTAGGCAACTAGTGAGACAGTTTCGTTTTTATGTTATATCTCATGTTTGTCAAACCTAGCCCCTAGGCCTCTTAACATACACGCACCCGCACACAAATTATTATAATTTTTCGTATGATATGGTCCTAAATTTTGGGCACGACAATCATCATGCATTTCATTACACAAATCTAGACACAACGTGGAGATATGGTACCTGAGTTTCTTGGTATGAAGAAGAAGCCTACTCCCTCGATTCTTATCCGATTTAGGAACCTCGTACAACTGATCAGAATCTAATGGATACTGTAGATTCCTTTTCACGAATGCTGCCACAATCACTTGCATCATTGGCGTTAAGGGGCTTCCCATCGGCTTCCGGTAGCGATACAACGGCCGTCCGATCCAAATTATGGCCGTGGTTGAGACCATGACGGCGGTTAGAACGATATCAGCCACAGCCCAACCGACGTGATCTTGAATATAAACAATCACGGTCACACCAAGTAAAAGCCCGCAGCAAAGCCCGAAACACCACCAATTGAAAAACGACATCTTCTTCTTCCTTTCCACCGGATGATCGTCGTCGAATTGATCGGCTCCGAAGCTCTCCAACGAGGGCTTATGCCCCCCGGTACCTACCGAGATCAAATACATTGCGAGAAAGAAAACGACTTGGTGGACCCTATGGGATCCGGTGGCGGACCCTGCGTCCCAGGGCCTCAGGCTCGGAACCACTCTTGACACTGTCAGGAGAAGTAAGCCCTAATTTTACATGAAAAAAGAAAACATATAAGTTGAAACGTAGAAATTTCTTTTGGTGGTGTTTGAAAATTACATTACCATTATATAGATAATGGAGGACGCGACGACGGTAGAGAATCGGCCGAGGTAAGCGTCGGCTACAAAGCCTCCGAGTAACGGCATCATTGTTGTGACACCGGACCAATAGTTGCAACTCTTAGCGGCTGTTTTTAGGTCTTGGTGAAGTACTTTTGTGAGATACATGATCAAGTTTACCGCTAGCCCGAAATAACTCAATCGCTCGCTAAACTCCGTAGCTGTCCAAAACCAAAATCTTCAAACTTCATTAGCTTATTTTGTAAAACTACTTAACATGTTAGATCATTTAATGCCCCAAAATTAAACCATGCATGAGGGAATTTCCTGGAAACTAGTTAGGCATGATTAATCCATCTTGTATTGTTTCAAAAATGCATGTGTATAATTAAATTAATATATCAGCTAACATGTCTTAAAATGAAGTTACGTCATCCGACAATTCTTATTCTTAAATCACGCATGTTATACCCGACTACATAGTTGTTCAAAAACAAAATCCAGAGGGTTTCGTGATAACTAGTTAGGCATGCAATTTTAATTAATTTAATATTATCTGAAGTATGCACATACCTCGTATTTTATTCCATTATATTCTAACTTATCACTTCTCAAGCTTAATTGTGTCATTTTCTTCGAGCCCACTTTCAGCTGTGCAATATTGATCATACCACAACAAAATATTAATAAATAAATTATGTCGCTTTCTAAGAATTTTTTTAGTCGAACCAAAAGATTCGGACTTGAATTACATAATTTAACTATTGGAAAAGGAATTAAAGCATATATGCTCATTCTCCACTTATTGATTTCTTTAAGATTATAACTTAATATTCTTCAAAAAAGAAAATATTTTACCTCAATATTGAATGTCCGCCCATTATATAAAATTGGGTTATAGTAAAAACGTAAGAACATTGTACTAAATGTATAAAGTTTGTTACATTGAATGTATCAATATTACAATAGCTAGATTCAGTGAATAATTTTATATATTTAGTGCAACGTCGTAGTAATACAACAACTTTATACGTTTGACGATTGTTCACACGTTCTCACCAATATAAGTATTTCTATATGATTTAAATCCATACATATATGGGATGCATATAGATGAGAATCTTGATTAGAATATTATAGATGAAATGATACTCATCTATCAAAATAGATAGAAAAAAGTACAGTTATAAAGCGTATGGCCCTCAATGTTTCCACTATGAAATCTTTTGACTAAAAGATATGAATAGCAAAAGTCATAGATATTTATTAATCTCAATCATTTGTTGGTATAGAAATAGTACTATGCACTATCTATTCAATATTCTATTTAAAAACACAAAAACTCTTGAACATCCGTTCGCACCGTGTATCATTTGTTCTTAACAAAGTATCATTTACATTGAAGAAATATATCATTTGTTTTTTACAGTGAAATTCAAAGGTATTATTTATATTGAAAAAAGTATCATTGTCCGTATATGCGGACGTCCGCACAGGAGACCACCTCAATTAAAAATATATAAGTAAGACATCAGATACTATATATACTCGATGAATGTATAATTTTACACAAACTGAAAAGGTAATTATATTTTTATTAATTTTTATAAACATAAATATGTACAAAGTCTAATTAATGTAACTTTTCTTCATGTAATCAAATGGATATACGTAAAAATGATGTATTATGCAAGTGATATAAGACTATATTAATATTCAATGAATTAAAACTATACTATTGCTTTAGACTTTGTGAGTCGATCATAGTCGTGCTTGTGTGAGGAAGTGGCGCATGGCAACAGCTACCAACGCATATCATCAATCAAGTGCAATATGTGCTCATTTCAGTAATTGAACATTATCGGTCCTAATATTTATATCAAACCCTAAATTTTAGTCTAAAGAGGCTACCATGTCATAATACATAATAATGATATATCGATTACAATATAACAAAGTACACTCATTTGATTAATTATATGCCTACAATATTATATCATCTCAAAGAATACAACAAAATCTTATTTCGTACGTTTAATTTAATAATAGCTTGAGGTAATATCCATGTTACATTTTTAATTCCACATGCCTGCATATTGATATTATAAATCAGTGTATTTTAAACCAATAACGCCAACATTCACATATCTCAAGTCCATATTTTACCTCTTATTCTCGTGTGATCATCACACACTGTGTCTCGATTCCAAAAAAAAAGATGATGATATTTATGGAATTTCTTACCTATAACGAAGAGGGAAGCCTTCCATGCACCAGTAGAAGCTCGAAGAGGAATTCTTCCTTTATAATCAACAGAAGAATCATACACCCATTTCTCCTCATCATGATCTGCAGATTCAGTTGATTTCATGTTGTGATCCACTGATCTGCAATAATATTTTTCTTGCTTGAATTTACTAGTAAATTAGTTGTGGGTTTGCAACTTTGGCTGATTATTCTTATTATATATTGAGCGAGCGAGCGAGCGAGAGAGAGAGCCAAAATCGACTGTATTACGATTATTACTCGGTTGAATTTTATTGTCCACTAGAGGGAGGAAAATTGTCTTCTGGTCCTTGAACTTGGGGATATGTGGTTTCATACCTGTTTTGAGTGGAGTGATTTCATTTAATTATTTCGACAGTTCTTGTAAAGAGGATATATAAGTACAGACTTGCAAAAAGAAAAATATATGAAAACTAATTAGTGGCAAATATTGAGTGGAAAGACTTAACGGATGCATTTCAATTTTTTTCATTTTATACAAATTCACTTAAAATGAGTAACACATGTTATTCATTATTTTAAGCTTCAGATTTATCTTTTTAATTGAGTTTATTCTAAATTAAAAAATGTACGTATGGGAATATTTATTCTGAAACATAATTTTTAATTTAAGCGACATAAATATTAAATACACACACACATATATATGAGGGGTTTGTTAATTTATGGAATAAAATTTCACATGATATTTGATAAAAGTTAAAAAATGTTGGAAGTTAAATGAAATTGGGATTAAGATCATAAAATAGCCTAACTGCATGCATGCATTTCAGCTAATTGGTATTAATCACTTTTGTAAGATTGTGAAAATAGGATACGATCACAATTTGCAATTGGCCAACTTAAGAAAATTATACATAACCCCATATTTACGGGTCAAATCAAATCGTTTGTTCTTCACAAAAAATAATAATTGTCAATGGTTTTGATTGAGAATAAAATTGGATTCTCCACTTAGTATGGTCATGTTTTATAGCATCCAATGAAGCATCCAGTAGTTTGTCTAGTTTAAGCTAATCAAGTTGCTTTACGACCAACATTTGCATAAAATTATTCTTATCAATGATCAACAAACAAGATGAATTAATCATTCTTAGTTGAACCTTTTCAAGTCTTCAACTATGACTTATTTCCATTGGAATAGTCTTCATCCATTAACGATGTTGGCATGTATATTCGTGGTTAATTAAAACACGCACTAAATGTGGATTTTTTTAGATAAGGCTAACTTTGGAATTAATTTTAGAATGTCATATCAAATTAATCTTCCTTAAAGTTTATTTCACTACAACTGGCCATGATTTGATATGATAATTTTTTACCTACTTTCTCAAGTAGTAAACCTTATTACATACTTTAATCTCTTGTTTTATCTTCATTTACTCAAATGCTAAGAAGCTTCCTCTAAAATGCTATCCCAATAACATCAAATCTAAACATATTTTATTTCTACAAGTAATATGTATTATAGATATATATGTGATGATTGTGGCAAAAGTATGGAGTGATCATCGATGCGCATATAGGCATAGATAAGGAACGTACTACAACAAAATGTTCCAATAGTGGCATGATTTTTGAAGAATTGTGACACCTATGAATGTCACTAAATAAATTTGTGACATCTTGTGGATGGATAACTATTATGCATGTCACAAAATTTAGTGAAATTTATAAGTGTAGCTATTTTTGTTACATATGAACGTGTAACTATTTTTTTTGACATGTGAAAGTGTAACTATTTTTTGTAGTTCCTAGTTTCTTATATTTGAACTTTTCTCTCTTTTTTCTTTACCTTTCAACATTTTTTGTTTGGCCTTGATGTCTGTTATATTTAATAAATTAACTATTATTATATTGGAATAAATTATCTCTGTTATTTTGGAAAAATGTTAAGTCTAAAAAAAGGTCTCAATTTGGAACACCAAAATCGGACAACTAATTGAATATATATATATATATATATATATATATATAGTAAAATTTGAAACTCTTGAGTTATAGTAAAATTTAGTTATATTCCTATGTAACAAAAAAAAATTATTGTGACATGTTTAAATGTAGTAAGTTTAATTACATGGATAGATGTGACAAATTTTACTGTATTTTCAAGTGTAATAAAATTTACATATATTTTTATGTGTAACAAAAATATATTGATGCATGTATTGGTGTAATTAAATTTTGCCACATCTAAAGATGTCATAAATTTTGTAACACTTCTCTTGGTGTCACTAAAAATATGTAACTACTAGACATTTTTTTAGTGACGTCTCCGATTAAGGCTTCAAAGCGGAGAGATACATGAATGCATTGAAATGTACCAAAATGAGAGGGATTCTGAGAATATACACACTACTACAAAAATCAGTATATACTACGCGTTTTATGTGTAGTGTATGTGCGTTCAGTAGTGTAGAGAAAAGTGGTGTAGAGAGAACAACGCTTTGTATGCGTAGTCTATACCCACTATGACACTTTGCACGTAGTCTATACCCACTATAGACTACGACACGCTTTTCACACATAGACTACGCTTTTTACGCGTAGTCTATACCCACTATAGACTACGCACGCACATAGACACATGCACACAAAACGCACATACACTACGCGTAGTCTATCCATACACAGACTACGCCACTGCGTAGTCTATAACACACAAAATTTCGCACATACACTACGCTTTTTGCGTAGTCTATATGTATTAACTACGGTTTTGAGTTTATTTACTACGGTTTTAATGCCAAATTTACTACGCTTTTCTATTACAACCCGTAGTCGATTTAATAACAACTACGGTTTTCAATTTCAACCGTAGTTTATTTCTTTATTTAAACACGCACAATTAATAACGCACAAGCAAATGAGATTAAAATATACTTGCGACTACGTTCAAAATCACTATTCAAAAATATACAATCTGTTTTCATTACAGCTACAAAATGATTTGATACGTGCTACTCATACCAACAAGATGCATCTTCTTTTCGAGAATTCATATCATGAAAACTCTAAAGCTAAGTGTGCTTGGCTAGGAGCAATAATAAGATGTGTGACCTCCTGTTTAGTTTCCCGATAGGTGTGTGTGTGAGGATAAAACACACTGAAAATACTTGTGTTGGTATGTGGGGTTAGTTATTAATTCGGAAGTCGGGTTGTTACCATATATGCCAAGGATATAGAATAACTTATTAAATATAAAAAAATAAAAATAAATATAAGGGAGGATTAACGTAAAAACTATTTTTATTGTGAAAACGTGAGAATAAAAAAATAATGAATTTCACTGTGAAATTTGATGAATCCGTTGGGAAAGTTATTGAATCCAAAAAATAGAATTTTCTCCCTCATGAGATTCGAACCCGGATGAAAATTTTCAAATTTTTAGATTCAGTAATTTTCTCAGTTGATTCATCAACTTTAGTAATAATTCATTTGATTCTTATAGGGTTGAATTATAATAAAAACCTATTTTTTCATAAAACTTAAAGACCAATGCACTTTATGTACAAAGTTAATACAGTTTATGTATAAAGCTAATGCACATTTGGATTCTGGTAAAAGACAATACTATTCATCAATATTTCTTAGTGCAATAACTTTAAACATAAAGTGCATTAACTTTGTATGTAAAATATATTGGTTTTTATGTTTTTACGAAAAATAGGTTTTTATTTGATCTCTTTCCTATATAGAGATAGATATTTGTATGAGATCATTTTACGGGTTGATATCTATTAACGGTACTTATATTGGGATCCAGCCTTTATCAGTAACTTTAATTTGTTAGTGTTTGGTCGTGATTTATCACAATAATCACACGGATTAATTAAAAGTTAGGTTAATGAAAAATTTGGGCACTCTCAAGTGCTATTAAGTATGTGGTGTGAGTGAGTGCCAATTATTCTTCAAGATTCTCAACATGTTCGTTCGAAAAGAGATTTGCATAATGAAAATATTTGAAGAAACATATAAACGATAATATTTTACAATTAGTGGATTTTAAAGCTAAACTCGTGCTGAAACAGATATTCACTCATTCAACTACTGTTTTAACCAACTTTTTTAAATTATTACTTAATCCACATGATTATTGTGATAAACACAAAAATCATGATACAATGGCTAGTCATTTTGAGAATCAACTGAGAAGACTCTAAACCAATTAAGATCTATATATCGATGCAGGGAGAGAAAGAAAAACCCTATTATTTATGTTACAATATTATTATACATATAATCCTAAATTAATGTTAATTATTTTACAGCAGACTGTGCTAGTTTTCCTTTTTTATTTTATTACCTGACGAGAAAAATAACCCATATCTTTATATACAATAATTGTAAACCACAAAAAGGAAACAAGATGTCTTAAAAATCTCTATGCAGCGACTTAAAAGAAGTTAGTTGAATTATAACTCATACATGAAATCTAACTAAAAAGCTCACGTACTTTACTGCTAGGTCAAGCTTAATTAGGACGATGACAATTCTTGGAAAAAGAGACGGTGAAAATTTTGATATCGTAAGTAGTAGTTTTCTTGCAAGGTTCTAGGACCAATCAAAAGAATCTTTATCAAATCACGAGGACATGTGTGGAAGGCACAGTTGAACGATATCACATAGCTTTAGACTCACCAAAGATGGTGGAAGGTACTAATTCATGCATGACAGGTTAGGCAGATTGTAAATATGTGATGCTGATGAGCTCTGGGCCTCTTCATTGACATTTACATTTTCTTCATTAGAGAAATTAATTTGCCTGTTGTTCAATCGCAATAAGATTTGTCTCCCAAAATTTCATCGCAGATAAAGCATAAAATTTGAGGTGTATTAAATGAAATTGAAATGAATTTTATGATAGTAGTCTACTATATAAATAATTTTACAAGATACAGAAAAGTGTGAATTTGTAGTCCTCGAACGTGAAGGGATCTCGTGTTGCATATATAGAAGAAAAAAAAAATGAAGAAAACAATAACGCAATATAATGATCAGTCTCGACAAGTATATGTAGGCATAAGATGCAAATATGCTCTTACGCTTATAGTGGCGTACAAAAACATCTCCAAAGTAAGTTTATGTGGAAAAATATCTTTGATGTTAAATAAATAGTACATATTCACTCTAAACTTTGTTAAATGACAAAAATTATAAAATTTAATATCCTATAAAATTATGAGGGTCTAATTATAATCATCTTTCTTTCATACATGCTTCTTACACAACAATGTATATCCGTTATCTTTCAACTTTATAAATTTTCATTCAAAACTATATTCACATGCTTACATTTATTCTAAAATTAAATTTATGTAAATTATTTTATAATATAAAATTACAATTTTTCCTAATATTATGTCAATTTAAATTTTATATATCGGAATTTGTCATTTCATAATATTACACTTAACAAATTGAATTGTATGTAATTATTTCGCATATATATGTATATAAAAGTGAGTATTAATTTTAAATTTTGAAAAAAAAAAATACAACTTAATCTTTTTAATTATTTGCATCGTTTATTTAGCATGATTTTTGCACCGCTTATTTAACATCAAAGGTATTTTTGCATTTAAACTTATTTTAAGGATGTTTTTGTTCTCCACTATAAACATTAATGACATATTTACACCTTTTCTCCTAAATGTACATGTGATTCATTGAATCTGTTACTAATTCCCGTGTCGTTTCTTTTCAGTTGTTTCAAATGGTGGCAAAGTGTAGTGCAAGCAACTGCCCTGAAACATAACGAAGCATTATGATATATTCTATACTATTTATAATTAATCATCATCGTCACGAAAATTGTTGAGGGCCTCTTCATGATAAATGAGGCCTTTATCCTCACCATAAACCAACCATCTCAGTGTAGAACTTTTAGCAACTCTGCAGTCTGCACTTAAGAAAGACACCACAGATTTGCCGAGAGAGAGAGAAACACATAAATCAATTATATTTGGGCTGTATATAAAAATAAAATAAAATAAAATATGTAATTATTATGAGAAGTTAATGCCCTACGCACCAAAAAAATATTGCATGATCAAACGCACCATCCCTATTTGCCGTCCACACGAAAAAATAAAGAAATTAAAAAAGAAACACAAACAAACAAAACAAAAATTAAGACCCAAACACTAATCATAGTAATAATAATCTTTAATTCGTGGAGGTGGAGCACATATGGTATTTGGACTTGTTCAAACTTGACATTAATCCGATAATAAGTTGTTGTAGAGGATTGGAGAAGTTTTCGAGTGTAGTATTTAGACAACTGCACAGAAGATATAAAATTATTCATATGATAGAGTTTATATTTTCATACTATAGTTGATAATAAATATATCAATTATTTAATTAACTTCGCTTTTAAAAAGAAAATAATGAGATTTAGTATACATATTATCAAGTCGATGAAGATTTTATTTTATTTATTTATCTAGACTCGATTAAACTCGTGCACTTCAAAGTGTGCAATAAATAAAGTACATTCCTAAATATAAAATTGTGATTAGCAATATAATAATAAAGAATCAAATCCCTTCAAGTACACAACGAAACAATAGACATTCTCTACGTAGAAAGGAGAGATCTGAGATTTAATTATTGTTGTGCCCCTTCCTATAACTCGTATTTAATATAATATAATATAATATATATAATATAATATAATATAATATATTATAGATAAGAATTTTAACAATTTTTTATTTACTTAAAATAGGAATGGTAACATGGGTAGAATCAGTCTTTCTATAAAGACTAGCAGGTTTTTATTATTTCAGCCAACTTTCTTTAGCTTAGTGATTTAGGCCCATTGAATTTTAGCCCATCTTATTGTCTGGGCTTAGTTGGTGGCCCAGAAGGAAACAGGACCGCTTATTATTTCACGTCGCTAAGAAATACTCCATCAACTAGTAGGTCACTCTCTGGCAAAATGAGACTTATAGTTTACATGTAATATCTTAAGTGATCATAGAAACTATCGACAAGTTCCCTCAATCCATCGGTTAGTGTGGGTTAGCTTCAAGTGGACACTGAGGATATTCAACAAGTTACTGTCGAGAGACAAGAAGGCTATGGTATCAAAAGTTTGTATTGTTTTTTGTGACACAAGTTTTAATAAATTGTAATTAGTGTAAAGTGAGAGAAGATAATAAATGAATATATTAATGGATAGTGAAAGTAAAAAAGGTGAATCATGTATGTGTTTTTTTTTGTAAATAAATGATAGATAAAGAGTAGTCGATGTTTTCAAAATGAAAAATACAAACTTTTGGTTAACGTCCCAAAAAGAAATTAAATGTAAGTTTTTGATGGACGATGGGAGGGAGTATGTTTTTTACATCAATTGAATTTCCTAAGGTTGTTAATGACGATAAATTTTCTTACAACAATATTTTATTTCGTGTTTAATTTATTGAAAATGTTGTAGATATAGATATAAATATTATAGGAAGAATTTTATGTGAGACCGTTTCATTTTTATTAAGATGTAAACAGAAGCAGAAGAAAGCAAAAGCACAGAATGTAAAATATGAACTTCAATCACTTTATTTGATCTGCGAGAGGTTACATTTATAGAAGAAAAGAGATATACAAAAATAACTTACAAACTGACTAATAAACTATTCTAACTGCTAAACAAACTAACAACTTTGAAACTGAACAACAAACATATTGAAACTAACTATGCCACGTAGGATCTCATGCAAACGTATGCACTCAATACAACCCCTACGCAAACACAACTATCCCTTCTCTATTGGAAATTTACTGAGTATATGCTCGACACGAACGGCAGTGAGAGGCTTCGTGAAAATGTCCTCAAGTTGATCAGTAGTCGAGACATGGCAAACATCAAGCTCCTTTTTCTGAACTTTATCCCTCACAAAGTGTGTGTCAATTTCGATGTGCTTTGTACGAGCATGATATACCGGATTGGAAGCTATAGCTGCGGCACTTTTGTTGTCGCACCAAAGAACTGGTTTAGGAGCAATTTGAACACCTATCTCGTGAAGAAGAGATTGTATCCAAACTACCTCGACGGCAGTATCCGCGAGAGCGCGATACTCGGATTCAGTAGAGCTTCGAGACACCACACTTTGTTTCTTTGAGATCCAGGAAAGAAGATTTGAACCAAGGAAAACACAAAAACCACCTGTGGACTTTCTATCATCAATCGAACCTGCCCAATCGACATCGGAAAAAGCTTGGAGATGGAGATATGGAGACGAGTGAAAGGCAAGGCTGTAGTGAATCGTGCCTTTCAAATATCGGAGAACTCTACGGTAGGCACGCCACTGAAGATCAGTAGGATTATGAAGAAATTGGCTTAGTTTGTTCACGATGAAGGAAATGTCCGGTCGTGTGAGAGTAAGATACTGTAAGGCTCCTATGGTACTACAAAAGAGAGTAGGTTTGTGAAAGAGAGGACTGTCATTAGCATGGAGTTTGTTACCCAAATCATAGGGCGTTGGTTGAGGCTTACTGTCACTCAACTGGGTTTTTAAAAGTAACTCTCTAATGTACTTGGTTTGGTTTAAAAAAAACGAGTGAGAAGACGACCGGGTAACCTGAATACCTAGGAAGTAGTTGACACTGCCTAACGTTTTAAGAGCAAAGGCAGTGGAAAGGGTTTGAATAAGGTGAGACACTTGAGAGGAATCATCTCCAGTAACAAGGATATCATCTACATACACTAGCACAATGAGAAGTTTATCATGCTTGCGTACATAGAAGAAGGACTGATCGGAGGTAGAGTGTTGGAAACCATACGACAAGAGGTGAGTTTTCAGCTTATCGTACCAGGCCCTAGGCGCTTGTTTGAGACCATAGAGTGACTTGTGTAACTTACACACATGAGAGGGAAACTTATGATCAATGAACCCTTCGGGCTGCTCCATGAACACTGGATTATCAAGAACCTCGTTTAGGAAAGCATTGTTGACATCAATGTGTTGAACATCCCACTTGAATGTAGCTGCAAGGGAAAACAGTAGACGGACTGAAATCGATTTTACAACCGGATTGAATGTATCAAGAAAATCTATACTGGCACGTTGATGAAATCCCTTTGCAACCAAGCGAGCCTTTAACCGATCAAGGGAACCATCTGCATTGGTCTTAACTCTAAAGACCCACTTGCATTGGATGATGTTCATATCATCAGTGTACGGGACAAGTTCCCACGTAGACTTAGAGATGATGGCATTAAATTCATTCTCCATAGCCTTTTGCCATTCAGGTTGAAGAAGAGCCTCGGAGGCTGAGGCAGGTTCAATGACAGTAATAGTAGTAAATCCAGATGAGAGATTTTGTGCTATAAAAACTTTAGGCTTGAAGATGCCATTTTGGGCTCGGGTACGCATACAGTGAGATGGAACAGGAATAGATGGAGAAGAAGAAGAAGAAGAAGAAGAAGAAGAAGAAGAAGAAGAAGAAGAAGAAGAAGAAGAAGAAGAAGAAGAAGAGGAGGAGGAGAGATTGGGGCTGATGTTAGACATATTGTGTGGAGACTGAGATGGCAGAGAGTTTATAGAGGCTGCAGGAACGGAGGAAGAAGCTGACACATGCTGAGATGAATTTGACGAAGATAAATGTGAGTTGTCTGGGATGAATGGTGGTGACGAGTGTGAACTGGAAGAAGATTGTTGGATGTGTGAAGAGTTGGGACTGGACTCTGATTGGTCATGAGGGGTACTCGAAAACTGAAAAGGGGAATATGAACATCAGGAGAATCAGTAGAGAGAAACATGGATTTATAAGGAAGCTCATCTTCATTAAACACTACAGTGCGAGCAATATACATTCGACCCGATGGATGAAGGCATTTATAACCCTTGTGAGAAGAGCTATATCCTAGGAAGAGGCACTTGGCTGATCGAAATTGCAGCTTAGACGTGTTGTAAGGACGAAAAAATGGGAAGCAGCTGCATCCAAACACACGCAACATAGTGTAGTCAGGTGATACTTTGTACAGAGATTGAAAGGAGGAGACATTGTTTAACGAGGGAGTTGGAAGACGGTTAATGAGATGAACAGCTGTGGCAAACGCTTCCCACCAGAATTTATATGGAAGTTGGGCTGAGGCAAGAAGAGCAAGACCCATTTCAGTGATATGGCGATGCTTCCTTTCAGCTCTACCATTTTGCTGATGTGTATATGGACAAGGATGACGGAACCGAATACCTAGTTGAGTAAGTAACGTTTGAAGACTTCTATACTCACCCCCCCAATCGGATTGAAGACACAAGATTTTGGTTTTGAATTGTTGCTCAACGAAGGTATTAAAGTTGACAAAGGTAGTGTATGTTTCGGCTTTTGTGTGTAGAGGAAAAACCCACGTGAATCGTGTGTAATCATCAACAAAGTGGATATAATACTTGAAACCATCAGTTGAAGGTGTGGAACTTGGACCCCATAAATCTGTGTGAACAACTTGAAATGGTTTAGTTGTCTTTATTGAAACTGAAGGAAAGTGCATACAATTGATCTTGCCCATGTCACATGCATCACAAAAACTGCATTGTGACCACTTGAGACTTGAACATTTACTACTTAAGGCTGACTTTAAAACTTGGATACAAGGATGGCCTAGTCTACGATGCCACAGCTGAACTTTTGACGTAGGGAGAGGTGAGGAAGCCGATGAAGAACCCGTCTTGACGCAGGCCAGTGCAGATTGAGATGAGCACCGATAGGGACGGAGGTGGTATAGACCATCTTTAAGAGTGCCCTCCAGTAGGGTTTTGTGGGTAGTTTTGTCCTTGATGCAGCAAAAAGATGAGTGAAACTCGATGAATACATTATTTTCAGCAGTAAGTTTTGATATACTAAGAAGGCTTTTGGTGATTTGTGGAACTAACAAGACATTTTGAAGGCGAAGAGATGAATTTAGTAAACTAGCTGAACCAACATGAGATATAAGAAGTTTGGAGCCATTACCTACTGTAAGAGCTTCCTGGCCGTGGTATGGAGTGTGAGTCTGCATATTTGCCATGTCTGCAGTCACATGAGCGGTTGCGCCCGAATCTAAGCACCAGTCTGACTCGGATTGAGCTGAGGGAAAAGATGAGATATTGTATACGGAAGGTGAAGATGGGTAAGTGGATGAGGGGGAGCAGGAATTGTTGCGTGTAGTTGGAGAGGGGCATGATAACGTGTTGACTTGAGAGGCAGAACCATGATTTGGATATGATTGAGTAGGTTGCACATCATTGATATAGTGAGCTTGTGGAAGAGTGGAATTGGAATTTGAATCAATGCCGTGAAAACTGACATCAAATCTCTTGAAACATTTTATAGCAACATGATTCATTTTACCACAAATTTGACAAATGATTTTACCACTATTACCATATTGATACCTGTGATCCACGAAAGTTTGATCTTCCATAGCTTCGTGTGTTAAACTGACTGGTAACGGCAGAGTTAGCCTGAGCTGTAGTCTGATTGGTGAAGGCGACAGATCCTGAGGCATGAGAAGGCGCTTGATTTGAGATTCTGATTTCATGAGTCTGTAGAGCAAACTGAACCTCATCCAGAGAGATATCCTCACTCTTTGAACCAAGGAACACACAAATGCTTTCATATTCAGGACCTAAACCACCAAGAACAAAATTTATGAGATCCGAATCAGATAGAACTTGACCGATGCTGAATAGCTGGTCTGAAATGCCTCGAAATTTCAGAATGTATTCATCCACATAAAGATCTCCCTTCTTTAGAGTTTGAAGCTGAAACCGTAGCTGAGCAGCTCTAGCTTTGGAGTGCGAGTGGAACAAGGTTTCAAACGTTTGCCACAATTGAGAGGAAGTTGTGCACCTTCCAATATATCCTACCATGGCAGGAGAAATGGCCGCAAGGATCCAGCTGAAAATAAATTGATCTCTTCTGAGCCATACAGAAAAATCTGGATTTTGAGTTGCATCGCCATTGATGAACTGTGGTAGAGCAGAATTTGGCAGTAGAACATCATCGAAGCCATACGCTTTGGCTGTTGCTAGAACTTGTGTCTTCCAAAAACTATAGTTGGACCTATCTAATTTGATGCTGATAGGGTGAATTGAGGGAAGATTAGGTTGAGCGATCGCAACCATTAGCTGCATATGAACGCAAATCAAATTTTTTTTTAAGAACTTGGCTCTGATACCATATTAAGATGTAAACAGAAGCAGAAGAAAGCAAAAGCACAGAATGTAAAATATGAACTTCAATCACTTTATTTGATCTGCGAGAGGTTACATTTATAGAAGAAAAGAGATATACAAAAATAACTTACAAACTAACAGACTATTCTAACTGCTAAACAAACTAACAACTTTGAAACTGAACAACAAACATATTGAAACTAACTATGCCACGTAGGATCTCATGCAAACGTATGCACTCAATAATTTTGAAATAGGCAGAGATCTAAAATATAAACACATATTTAATAATAATTTGTAATTAAAAACACCAATAAAATTATAAATATATAATTGCAATATGAGTTTGCATCCAGATTTAATAAGTTTCGTGATGATGAGACAATCACACAATCAATTAATCCTATTTTCTTTAACAGATTCCAATTTAATGATATGAAATTTAATAATATTTTATTTTAGATGAATAACTGATAGTAGTAGGAAATTCGTTCGTCCATTTTATTCTTTAAATTTATTTCTTAGTCGGTTCGAAAAGAGGAATGGTACCATAAATTTGGGGAAGAAAATATCACTGCCACATATAGCGATTACAAATTTATCCTAATAGGAGAAACAGGAAAAAAGAAAAAGAAAAAGAAAAGGTTTGGCTTTGGCTTATGGCTCAGCCACACGTGCAACTACCAATATATTGCCTACTTAATACCATTATCAATCGCCAGCAAACAATTTAATTACATAATGTATTTGCAACTACCAATATATTGCCTACTTAACTTTTTTGGGTTTTGGGGTATAAAAATGTTACCGTCATTGTGTTATTGATTAAGTTTCCCAGAGTAAATGAGAAGATAAAAACACTTTTAATAAATAATTATCTTGCTTTTGTATTGCTAAATTAGGAACACAAATAAGAAATCTCTAACTGTATTGCATATTGTAAAACTAAAAAAACACTTACTCCGAGAGCAATCGTATGCGCAAACTCTTGTGTATTTGAAAAAATTAAAGATTGTGTGATATTATTCAAATCGCCAGAATTACCAATTGCCGAACTCTTCAAAATCTTATTCTGTCCTTATTAACAGCAATTTATTGCATTCATTTACGGTGATTTTTAGTGAGTAGCGTTGCGTTTGTAGGCTCAATTACAATTGTGGGCTGTTTGGGTTCAAGTATATTGGGCCTGACCATCTAATGGGCTTTCTCTCTCAGAAGTATTCTTAACTTGTAGGCCTAAATTTTTACCTATCCATCATCATTTACTACATTGAAATATGTCATTCATGCTTGAAATATATTATATATATAATCAACTTTGAGTCGCAATAAACTGAAAATCGGACACTTAGACACTTAGACAGGCATGAAGGAATAGCGAATGAGTTTATGGCTAAACGATCATTTATGTATCTATGTACTCTCTCTGTCCCATTTAAAATATCTCATTTTTCTTTTTGGATTGTCCCATTACAAATGTCTCATTCCATTTTAGGGAGTAGTTATCCCTTCAAAAAATGTAGACCCTACCAACTTTTTATCACTTCAACCAATATATTTCGCTCAAAACAATAGACAGTCAATAATAAGGAGACACAAAATTTTAGCGTGGAAAACCTCTCAAAACGAAAAGAGGAAAAAACCACGGGACTACTAGAGCCGCTTAAATCCACTATCATCAATAGTTGAGCAATACACAATCTTCTCTAGATTATACTAGAGGCATACAAAACATCATACACTCGGAAAAGCACATCAAGATGTATAGAATAAAAAACGAGCAAAGATCAAGAAAAATATCACCAGAAAAATCTCCTCTATTCAGACCAACGAAACCTGACCTTCTGACCTCAAAATCCGATCTCCACCGTCCAAAACGTTGGCCCAGATGCTATGAAACTACTGTCCAAATATCAAGACGATCTAACGGTTCAATCTCTGGGAAACAGAGTTTTTCTGAAACTGCGCACTGCAAAAACTGGAGGAGAAAGGCTGCGAGATTTTCTTTTTTTTTTCACTGTATTTTGATTGTTTGCCCTTACAAAAAAAAGACTGACCCTTTTCATGGGCCTTTCTCATGGGTCAAAAATAATAGAAAGCCCAACACTTAACATAACCAGATTCACACAATTTAACCTATTAATCTGTTTACCAATTTAATCCACATTTATATGAAAGATCACTAATGTAACCATATTCTTCCGCCAGGACAGCCTATAGTAGTAGGTTAGCCTAAATTCTATCTCCGTCGGGTCTCAAGAGAAGTAAGCTAATTATCAAAAGCACACAAAAATAACCTTCTACAGTTCACCTATCTCCGCCAGGTCTCAAGGTAAAATCTGTATTATATATTCAAGATATCGATTATGCCATTAATTCCGTCAGGACATCAATCACATAACGAGCATGCATCAATATTAGCCAGATACCAACACATGAGAATTAAAGCCAAGAATCATAAATCATGAATGGGAAGGTAAAACAGTATCAACAGATCAATCATACGAATCTAGTCAGACATACAAACCATATGATCAATACGAAGCTACGCATAATTAAAATACTAAAACAAGAATTAAATAAAGATAACATAAACTGAATTGAAAAGATAAAACCGTAGAATTTCACGATAGAACTGTAACAACTTCGATCCATAAATAAATCTGAACTTGCAGGAATCTAAAGACGGACTGGAATGAAAATAATCTAAAACTATGATAAACTAAAAGTTCTGTAAAAAATCGTGCATATGTCACGACGATACTCGCACCCTTGGTCTCTCGTCACCTCCACTTAGCTCAGCCCCAGCTCAGCAACACATAGCCATGATACCTGCAGAAGAATCACTCCTCTCGTTGGTGATGCGTGTGTGCATGAGTGTGGTTTCTCCAAGAGTGAATTGAGAAAGATAGGAATTGTATTGAATGAATAGAGTTGTTTCACAAAAATAGGATGCCTGCCTTCTTTACATGTATTTCTATTTATAGTCTGCTAACTGATCGCTCACTTTTCTAACACGAAAACGTGCAAGTATAAAGGTAAGTCGAGTATCGTATCCACAGGGATTGTAACACAAAAACACAGAAGCTAACTCAACAACAAGTTATCATTATCCAAGGACAGATTTGGTTTTGAAAAGGTTTTGGGATTTGAATATTAAATTCAAAGCAAAAGGTAACAACTTAAAAATAAACGAAAGTAATAAACACTCAAAGATGGAAATAAGATAGAAAGACTAACCCTAGGGATGCATTAATCCTACCCACAACGTATGTTTATCCTGCTTACTATTAACCAGTTTTAATCCAAACAAGATGGAAGATCACACATGTAACCAACAATTTGAGTTACGACAATTGTGGCAGTTGATTACTAATTTTTCCTATTATCATTACGTCTCAAGGTGAAAATAAGTAACTCGAAAGGATCACAAAGAATATGCTTCCTACGAATGTTCCTATCTCACTACGACTCAAGGCTTATTCAGTATTATACATTCAAGATCGATTGACAATTAAAGCGGTTAAGTAATTAGCGCCAACTAGATATGCATCAAGATTGATCGAAATTAACACATATAATTAAGCACCAAGAATCATAAATCAATGCCTGGAAGGTAAATAATAATAGCATGAATCACAATATTTAGGATAGAATCATACAAACCCTAGGATTAGAACGGAAATTAGCTAGGCATAATAAAAGAAATAAAATACGAATTAAGCATAGAAATAAGAATTAAATAGATAAAACCCGTAGTGTAGCGTCGGAAGAACAATGGTTTGGTTCGTATCCAAACCCAAGTAACAAACGAGAAAATACGGAATTCGTTCGGACGAAATCGTTCCAAAGCAATAACAATGCGTAGAACTAATGTAGAACAATGAAAATCTAATGCTTAGATGAATGTAAATCAATACTAGAGTGTAAAAATATGAAAAACTATGAAGAACTGAACAAATTCGTGCTTGGAGAGGTTGGGGGCGTGGAAGCAAGCTTGGGGATATATATAGGTGGAGGAAAAACCCTAATTTTGTGCCCAGCCGCCTCGCCTCGCGGTCGGGCTCGCGATCGCGAGGCTCTGCCCCGAAAACATTCTGGATGATTTCTCGCGGCTGTCCTCGCGGCCGCGAGGTAGGTCGCTAGCTCCTGCGCGACTTCACTGTTTCGCTCCGTTCTCTCACGTCCGAACTCCGAATTACGATCCGTTTACGCCTATGGACTCCTATCGAGATGCTCTTTAAATTGTAAAATTTTCACATCCATATTTGTCATATCCATTTCATCATCTTTGGTTACATCTTGCCTTGTGCATCGATTATCACCTGAAAAGCCTACAAAACACCAAAGAGAAACCCCAAGAGCAGTATCTTCCAAAAATAGCTAAAAGCATAAAGATCGACTATATAAACGCACTTAATAGATCTATTTCATCTTAATATATCATTAATAAACGAGTAAAAAGCACGTTTATCATATTCCCAAACTTGAAGCATTGTTTGTCCTCAAACAAAACAGAACAAACGAAAGACAACAAAACGACAAGGAATGTGTCGAACGACAACAGCAATAACGCCTCAAAGCAATGAGCAACAAAAGATTCACATCAATGAATCAAATCACAACATCTTCGTTCAACTCCGCATATCATAATAACCATAAGCACAAGCCTTCTCAAACTTTAATCTCACGACATGGATCTATATATAAGAATCTCAAACACTCAAGTGTATCAATGAGGATGTGTATACTCTCAAAGTTTAAAAACACACGGAATCTACCATAAGCTTGCAAATCGTCTAATTCTCCATTGCTCAAATATGTGGTCAAGAACCAAGATCAAAAAGGTCTTTATAATAGGTTATAATGTAGGCTCTTTGGTAAGGCAGGATATATTTAGGCTAAGTGACTCATAATCCCATAATGAAAACACCATAAGTATCATAAGACACAATTCCCAACTTTTCACAATTCATTTTAATTTTCCATACCAAGAAGTCATTTTTCTTTTAAGAACATCACACTTATCATATAAGTGATATACTAATCTCAAAGCACTAACTACTTACCCATTTATGTTCTTTTCGCACACGTGTGCCATTTTTTTTTTCTTTTCTTTTCTTTTCTTTTCGAACTTATATGGGTAAGCAACTATTTTTGATTATCACTTTTCATCATCTATTTCTTTTTCTTTTCTTTCTTTTTCTCAACCCTCAATTCTCGCAACCAAAAATCATACTATCTACATAACCCGACCCACGGCTATATGAAAGAATAAGGTAGGCTCAAAAGGGCTCATCAAAGGATAATATGAATAACATGTTAGTGTTTAGATAGTATATAGGCTAAGAAAAGAATGCCTAATATCATCTCCCAATTCTTAAGCACATCAATGCAACCTCGAAAAAGATCCAGAGCAAGTTCTAGAGAAAAACATGCTATTTCAAACTATTCACACAGAAAGAAACAAGACTGCAAATATATAACACTCAAAAGCTCAAGTCTCACAGGTTTCAAACATGTGATCAATTTCTCAAAGGCTCAATACTCACAATAATCATAACATGCTTCGTCTCACAAAATCAGTTGCAATCGATTTTCTAATAAAAATAATTCTCATCATCGGCTGCTCGTCATTCAACTCAACCCCAAACAAACACAAAACAAAACAAGAAAAACAAAAAAAAAAACGAACAAAATGAAAACAAAACAAAAGTGAAAGCAAAACAAAACGAAAAGCAAAACAAAGCAAAAAGATTGGGTTACCTCCCAACAAGTGCTTAATTTAACGTCTTTAGCTAGACCATCACATACCTTAACCAATCTGGCGTTTTGGTAGTCGACTTCTTGCCAAACATGTGTTTGCGCCTATACTTTGCATTCACAGCAGACCACCACTGAGTGTGGAAGTGCTCCCCCCCCAAACTTGAACGAATCACTCGGAGTTCCATGCCGAGTCCAACTCTTCTTTGTAGCATCCTCATCGACTGGTCGGTTGACATCTAAGCGCGAGACTTGTCTAGCAATGGCAGTGGTGATCGAATAGCAATCCTCATGCTTTAAGTTATCATTTCGCTTGGTGGTATCATAGATTGAAATGGTTAACTCATCTTTATTCACACGGAAGGTGAGATTGTTGGATTTGTATACTGGAAGCAGTTTTGGTTGAGCTTGTATACAATGTTTCCTGTTACCACTATTACAATCTCCTATCTGAATTGTTTACTTGATTGCATATGTATGTCCATTTATCTCATATAAGTTAGATCATACGATGTGTTGTAGATCAGAAGTCGTATGATTGGTCGAGCTTAATGATATATAAAAGTATCACGGTGAGACAACTTGAGGACGAGTTGTTGGTATAGCTGTGGTGTAGATAAGAAGTGACTTGACTTGGTTGCTTGTCTATCTTGATGCGTCTCGGCGTATTGATGGATCACGGTGAGATGAGTTCTTCTATCGACCGTCGTGACGAACCTAGATCTCGATGACTTACGATGATCTAAACCTCGATAAGGTATTAGGTGAGTATGAGTTGTTGACCATCACTTTGACTTGTTATGGGTGAGGTTACATGATTTAACCCAAGACTCTGCATCTTGGGTGGTGGCGATCTTGTATGTCATGCTAGTTATCTATATCAGTCACCAGTATCCGTTTAGGATGATGGCGCCCCTTAAGGAGCTCAAAGGTTTATTGTACTAAACCCCGCGGGTTGAGTTATCTCAAGTACAATAATAAGGTTGAGTGGTACTACTTAAGGAATTAAAGATATTAATTATTTTAAGCGATCGAGCAGCGTAAATAATTAATGGACGTCTGATATCTTAAATACGAGGATTCGTAAAGTCTAAGTGCAAGCTCGACTCAACTTCGGTAATAAATGGGTAAGTCAGCATTTATTCTCTAGTGGCATGAATGAATGTTTATAAATTAATTTATGTTTTGGGCTGAACATAAGATAATTAATTTATTTGAGGCCCATCTTTATTCCTTGCATTTGATCCCTGGGCTGGCCCATCCAGGCCTGTAGCTAGGGTGAAAATCGCCAACCTCTCTCTTAGTCCTACTGGACTCTGATTTGATCCTCCCTATCCTAAAGGATATTATTATATTTATTAGATATGCATAGATCCTATCTAGATAGGATTTGGGAGTGCATTATAAATATAAGGTGAGAGAGAAAATCATGGCTAATCCTCATCCATATTTTCGAGAATTCTATTGCCAAAATAGTGAGATTTTGAAAATCTTGTGAAGGAAGAGGTGATTTTCTATAGCATTCTCCATAGATTGTCCTCACTCGACATTGGAGATTAGGCAACGGGATACGATCCGAAGATCAAAGCACGAGTCTTGATCCGTTCTCGCCCGACAGTTCGCGGTAAACACGAGAAAACCCTACGTGTTGCAATTAATTATATAGGTGCATCTTGGCGTATAATCAATATATGGTGAATTAAACATCCAAGATAGATCCTCGGAGAGGTTAAAATCGATTTCCTACAATTGGTATCGAGCACAGGATCGATATCTTGGCTCTGTTGGATTAATTCACGTTTGATTATAACGCGCAATTAATTAATTATGGATCTATCGTTCATCGTGGCTTGTTTTATTTTTATCGGATTTTGTTTTTCACCACGAGAAAATCCGTGGTTAGATTAGATTTTTTCCTGTAAATCTTATCTGTAAAAGAAGAACGAAGACGAAAGCACGAAGAACGAGACTACGGGAGTTCATCGGAAAACCGGACGCACGACACGAGCGCAGCGCTCGGCGCCATGCGTGCATTCTCGGCGGCATTGGCGGACAGGGGCAGCGGTGCGGGCGACAAGCCTCGGCGGGTCGCGGGCAGCAGCCGGCGGCGCGGACACGCCGGCGGTTGGCGCACTAGCGTCGGGCGACACGGGCGACACGGGCGCGCGGTCGCGAGCTCGGTGGCGGGTGTGCGGGGTGCGCGAACCTTGCACAAGGCCTCGGCACGCCTCGGCGAGGTGTGGGAAACCTCGAGCGGCGCTTCGCGGCGCTCACGCGATCGCGAGGCAGCGTGCATCGCGGCGCGCGCGGGTTGCGCCGGCAGCGGCGCGCGCGCTCTCGACCGCGGCTCACGCGTCGTGTGCGCGTCGTGCGCGCGGGATTCTCGGCGGCCTCAGCGCGAGATTCACGCGCGGAAACCTCAGCGGATGCTCGACAGCGCCCTGGCGCCTCTCGGCAGCCTCGGCGGGTCGCGCGGGCAGCAAGGCAGCGAGGCAGCGCCCGTAGGCGCCTCGGCGGGCAGCTGCGCGAGGCAGCTCGGCAGCTGCCGGGCGGCGAGGCGCCACGATTCTCGCGAGAAACTTCAACGCCCGGATTTCGGGAAGACGGGTAGAAGGCGCGCGCTTGCGCGCGGATGTCCGCCTGCTCGGCGATCCTCGGCGGCTTCTCGGTAGCCCTCGGCAGGGCATGGGCGACGGCGCACGAGGTGGGCGGCGGTTTCTTTGGCGCGCGCATGGTCGTGCCTCAGTCGTGACCCGACCCTATATCTTGACCGACCCGTTTGCTCTGGGTGACCCGACCGATTCGACTCGACCCGTTTTCGCCCCGACGAAATTTTGACCCGGTTCAGTTTTTGACCGGTTCGGCCCATTCAATGATCCGGCCCGTTTTGATTTTTTCGCCCAAATTCGTTTTGTGAATCCGGCTCGTGCCCGTGCACGCGAGGCCCGTTCGAGTTTAAAGATCTTTACTTTGCAAATTTATGTAATAAATTAGGCAGGGAAGTACATGATCCACGAGTGGGCCGCGATGAACGATTTTATTTTATTTTTATCGTTCAAAGCATGTCGTGGATGTTTAAATTATGCAGTAGCATGCTATGTATGTTTAATTACGTAGATAAACATGTTATATGTTTTCGTGATTGGATGGGCATAATAAGCATGCTAAGTTTATCGTGTTTTTCAAGCATATTTTAGAATTCTGCAAGCATGTTTTACATGTTGAGTTCTATAGAAAAGCATGCTAGGATTACGTGATCTGCATGGACAAACCTTTTGAAACAAAAGACTAAGCAAGTAACCCGACATATTAATTTTAAATTAAAATGTCAAGACCTCCACTTTTTGATCTCTAAACAAAGTGATACGCATCGTGAGTGGCGATCCACAGCGTGACTTGCTTGCCTTTGTTTGTCATAAGTTTGTTAGATGAGATTTCTAAATAAAACATTTTAATCTATTGAGAAGTGGGAGTTTCATGTGTAGCGTCCACAGCGTGGCTTGCATATGCGATTTTCATAAGTTCTCTAGAGGTAGATTTAAAATGAGATAACAAAGGAATTTGGATTGGGCGGTATGGTCTAGTGAGTATGCCGATTCTAAGAATTCATTTTCTTTGTTAAAATTGTGGTCATTGCTTAGATATTACCTCAAGTACAACTTCCGTAAAGTCCCTTCTTGCGATAGTGATGTGGTCAGTAAGGTCCGATCATTAATTTCATTTGTCATAAGGATAAGTTGACATGGATTGAAATTAAGCGAGTAAAAGGTATATTTTAGTGCAGTCGGGGTTCATGTGTAAGCGTCCACACTCGTGGCTTGCATGTGGGATTCCTTGGCGATTGGAGGTTTCAACTAATATTGTTTTATCAAAGGTTACAATATTATTGTTACAAATTATGTGCGATCGTATGCTTATGTGTTTATATTACTTTTCGGATATGTCTCTTACAATCGATTATCAACATGCTACTTTAAAACCCTTATCCGGTCCAAATTTTATCGAGTGGAAGCGAAACATGGAATATGTTCTTATCATTTGAAGAACACATGTTTGTTCTCACTACTCCCAAACCCGATGCCCTTATCGACGTCGACTAATGAGCGGAGAGTCGGCGGACTTTGGCATAAGTCAAACAATATGGCCAAGTGCTATATGATGACTACGATGTCCAAAGGCTTGCAGTACGACATCGGATCGATGGTGAGCGATCGAAATATGGTCAAGTCTCGAGAGTAAGTTTGGGCGATCGGATCGGACGATCGCTTCCACACAATGAGAGAAATCTTGGCATGCAAGATGGAAGAAGGAAGTTCGGTCCATGAACATGTCTCCCTCATGACTCATCTCATGGATAGTCTTGATCAGTTGGGAGGAGGTATTGACGGAGAAGCCAAGGTCGATATCATCCTTAACACACTGCCCAAGTCTTTTGAGAATTTTCGTGTGAATGCGATCATGAGCAAGACCGAGTATACACTTAGTCAGTTGCTTAATGATCTCGTGGCCGCGGAAGGAGTCATGGGTAAAGGAGCACATGCTCTTGCTAGCACATCTAGGGGCCAAAATTTTCGTTGAAAATGGAAAAGAAAAGGGCACCAAAGGTGGTAGAAGCGAGGAACTAGTGGGAGTAGTGGAAGAAGAACATGTTCGCCACGGAGGCTTGAAGAAGCGAAGGAGAGGGTAGGTGCTTCAAGTGCAAGAGGCGGGCATTGGAAGGCCAGTGCCCTATGCTCGAGGCTCAGTACGCCATTTACCTTAATGCGGAAACATGTTTAGCGACTTGTTCTACTCATTCATGGGTAGTAGATCTGGTCTGTTGATCATGTTTGTTACACCTGCGGGGTTCTGCGGACAATGGAGCTGTGTGATGGCGAGATAACGATCTCCATGGGCAGGCGAAAGTCGAGGCCGTTGCGATGGGAGATGTTACTTTATGTTTTGATAGAACTGTTTTAGTATTGAAAGGCGTTTTATATGTGCGGAGTTTGGTGAAACCTTATTTCAGTTTCATAACTATTTATTCATGGATATTCGGTTGTTTTGATAGTGGTGTTTCTATCATAAGAAATGACGAAGTTATCGTGGTGGTACTTTATATAATTAAGCTTTATACTATTTACGCTAAACATAATACCTTTAATTATGTTGCATCCACATCAAACCTTAAAAAAGAAAGTTTTCTTGAAGATGACACCACATTTCTCGGCATCTTAGATTAGGTCACATCAATCTAAATAGGATCAAAGGCGGCTAAGAATGGGCGTTGGGTGATCTCACGATTACTCGGTTCTAGTCTGCGAATCTGTATAGAAGGAAAGATGTCGACCGGACCCTTCAAAGCGAAGGGTTATAGAGCCAAAGAAGTGTTGGAGCTAGTCCATTTCGACTGTGTGGACCTATGTCAACACAAGCTCGTGGAGAATGCAGTATTTTGTCACTTTCATTGGCGATTACTCGAGTGCGGATACATATACCGCTTCACCGCAAGTCCGAATGCTTTGAGAAATTCAAAGAGTTTAAGGCGGAAGTGGAGCGAAGCTTGGTAAAAGTATCAAGTCACTGCGGTGCGATCGTGGTGGCGAATACCTCAGGAACGAGTTTATGGACTATTTGGTGCAGTGTGGGATTACCTCCCAGCTCACTACACCGGGCACACCACAACAAAATGGTGTGTCGGGCGAAGAAATAGGACTCTTTTAGAAATAGTTAGATCGATGATGAGTTATGCAACATTGCCTATTTAGATTACGGGGTATGCCTTAGAGGCAGTGACATACTTGCTAAATCTAGTACCATCCAAGTCGATCGAAAAGACCCCTTTCGAGTTGTGGTTTGGGCGCAAACCTAGTTTAAGCCACATAAGGATATGGGGCAGTCCAACACATGTGCTGAACAAGAAGGCTGACAAGTTGGAGGCTAGATCCGATGCAAGGCTGTTTATTGGCTATCCTAGAGGACGAAGGTGGTTTATAGTCGAAGGATCGAGAAGGTCATTATTAGCACTAATGCCCGATTTTAGAAGAGGATTATATGAAAACCATAAATCTAAAGTTGAAATCATTCTTGAGAATTAGAAGATGATCGTATTCCACCATCGATTAAGCGAAAGTGCGAGATGTGGGTGTCAGTGGGAGGGATCGACACGGATACTTCAAGAAATTGAAGTGGGTCGAGTTCCTTTGGAGATGCCGGCCGTCAAGTGGCTCCTATTCAACAAGTTGTGCAAGATGAGAACCACTAGTTACTTACCCACCGTTGCCATTGTGCGATGAGCGCCTCGTCGTAGTGGGAGGGTTGTTCGTCAACCCGAGCGATTTATGTTAGTGGGTGAATCTTGATTTAGTCCCGGAAATGAGCATGCAATAATCGACCCATGGACATCCGGTGAGGCGATCTGAGACATTGATGCAAGATCATGGCACACCGCTATGGACTTAGAAATTGAGTCCATAACTGACTATAGATGTATCTGAAAGATACCTCTACCGGATGGCAAGGAAGCCATAGGTAGCAAGTGGGTATACAAAAGGAAGAGATTCGGATGGAGGTTTCGACTTTTAAAGCCGGGCTTGTGGCGAAAGGGTACACTCAGATTTGGGGCATCGATTTCGATGAAACCTTTTCTTTGTAGCAATGCTCAAGTCCATCGAATTCTTCGGCCATAGCAGCCCAGCAAACCGAGGTTTGGCAAATGGATGTGAAAACCGCTTTTCTAAACGGTTACCTTAAAGAATGTAGAGACATCTATATGCAGCAACCCGAAGGTTATGTGGTGAAGGGTGAAGAGCATCTAGTTTGGAAGCTTAAGAAGTCCATTTATGGACTTAAGCAAGCTTCACGATCCTGGAACTTACGCTTTGACGAGGTGGTAAAGTCCTATGGATTTACCCAGTTGCCTAGCGAAAGTTGTGTGTATCGTTTAGATGTCAACGGTGATGTGGTATTTCTTGCACTTTACGTAGATGACATCCTTCTACTTGCAATAATGTGAAGTTGTTATCGGACGTAAAGAGTTGGTTATCAATCGGTTTCAAATGAAAGACTTGGGAGATGCGGCGTACATTCTTGGGATCAAGGTTTCCGAGATCGCATGAAGAAAATGTTGAGCTTATCTCGGCGTCTTACATTGATACTGTGATTACTCGTTTTAGTATGCAGACCGCCAAGAAAGGATTGCTACCTTTCAGACATGGCGTTCCTTTATCTAAGGAGCAGTCACCTATGACTGCAAAGGAGATAGAGGAAATGAGACAAGTTCCTTACGCTTCGCCGTGGGAAGTCTCATGTCGCAATGCTATGTACGAGACCCGATATACGCTGTGCGGTAGGCATAGTAGATAGATATCGATCTAACCTGGATAAGCTCATTGGATGCGGTAAAGCATATACTCAAGTACACGAAAAGGACTCGAGATTATGGTGGTTTACCATGCGAGATAGTCTAATGCCTTTGGGTTATTCGGACTCGGTTTCAAAGTCGACCGTGATGAGAAGAAGTCACCTCGGCTATGTGTTTACCTTGGGAGGAGGGCCGTATCTGGCGGAGTGCAAAGCGGCGATGCATTGCGGACTCCACCATGGAAGCCGAATATGTAGCGGCCGGAGGTGCTAAGGAGATTGTATGGTTCGAGAACTACCTCATGGATCTAGGTGTGGTACTGGTTTGCCCAAGAGTATCATAGTTCTTGTGATAACTCGGTGCGATGCAAACTCGAAGGAACCACGGACCCACAAGCGATGAAACACATAGAGAGAAAGTACCGTGTCATACGATAAATCGTTAGGCGAGGGGATGTCTTGATTGAGAAGATTGATGCTGCGGATAACCTGGCTGATCCATTCACGAAGAGCTGCCGCAAAAGTCTACGAAGAGCATATTCGAGGACTTGGATTGCATGAGATGGCACCCACTTAGAAAGGAAACTTTTGTATAAGTGGGAGAAGCAAAGTGATGGTGTTGTTTGTAATAGCTAGTAGAGACACATTGTATACTAAAAGTTTTGCTTTAGTATAAGTGGGAGATTGTTGGATTTGTATCTTGGAAGAAGTTTTGGTTGAACTTGTATCTGATGTTTCTGTTACCACTATTACAATCTCTATCTGAATTGTTTACTTGATTGCATATGTATGTCCTTTATCTCATATATAAGTTAGATCATACGATTGTGTTGTAGATCACGAAGTACGTATGATTGGTCGAGCTTAATGAGATATAAAAGTATCATGGTGAGACAACTTGAGGACGAGTTGTTGGTATAGGCTGCAGTGTAGATAAGTGACTTGACTTGGTTGCTTGTCTATCTTTGATGCGTCTCGGCGTATTGATGGATCACGGTGAGATGAGTTCTTCTATCGGCGTTGTGAAGAACCTAGATCTCGGTGACTTACGATGATCTAAACCTCGATAAGGTATTAGGTGAGTATTAGTTGTTGACCATCACTTTGACTTGTTATAGGTGAGGGTTACATGATTTAACCAGACTCTGCATCTTGGGTGGTGGCGGTCTTGTATGTCGTGCTAGTTATACATGTCGAGTCACCGTATCCGTTTAGGATGATGGCGTCCCTTAAGGAGCTCAAAGGTTTATTGTACTAAACCACGCAGGTTGAGTTATCTCAAGTACAATAATAAGGTTGAGTGGTACTACTTAAGGAATTAAAGATATTAATTATTTTAAGCGATCGAGCAGCGTAAATAATTAATGGACGTCTGATATCTTAAATACGAGGATTTGTAAAGTCTAAGTGCAAGCCCGACTCAACCCGGTAATAAAGGGTAAGTCGGCATTTATTCTCTAGTGGCATGAATGAATGTTTATAAATTAATTTATGTTCGGGTGAACATAAGATAATTAATTTATTTGAGGCCCATCTTTATTTCTTGCATTTGATCCCTGGGCTGGCCCATCCAGGCCTGTAGCTAGGGTGAACATCGCCCCTCTCTCTTAGTCCTCTTGGGACTCGATTTGATCATCTCTATCTAAAGGATATTATTATATTTATTAGATATGCATAGATCCTATCTAGATAGGATTTGGGAGTGCATTATAAATATAAGGTGAGAGAGAAAATCGAGGCTAATCCTAATCCATATTTTCGAGAATTCTATTGCCAAAATAGTGAGATTTTCGAAAATCTTGTGAGAAAGAAGAGGGTGATTTTCTATAGCATTCTCCATAGATTGTCCTCGCTCGACATTGGAGATTAGGCAATCGGATACATTCAGGAAGATCAAAGCATGAGTCTTGATCCGTTCTACCGACAGATTCACGGTAAACACGAGAAAACCCTACGTGTTGCGATTAATTATATAGGTGCATGCTAGGCATATAATCAATGTATGGTGAATTAAACATCGAGATAGATCCTCGGGGAGGGTTAAAATCAGATTTCCCTACGAGATCACCATCCCGCACATCGATCGAGCCACGCATGTGGCTAGAACGGTCTCCCTAAAATGAGAGGCGTGTTCCCATCCTACGGCATATCAAGGACTACAAAATCCATTGGGAAGATAAAATCTTTGACTTTGATAAACACATCTTCCACTATTCCCTTTGGACGGGTGGTGATCGTCTGCCATTTGGAGAGCAATTGTAGGTGGCTTTAATTCTCCAATCTCCAATTTGTTGAATCTGGACAACGGCATCAGGTTGATGCTTGCCTTTAAATCGCACAGAACTCTGGAGAAAGTATGCCCTCCAATAACACAAGGTATTGTGAAGCTGCCTGGATCTTTACGCTGGCGGACTTCTTTTGCGACCTGACTTGCACTCTTGAGACAAATTGATAGTCTCGAACTTCTCCAACTTCTTCTTGTTGGTCACAGCCTCCTTTAGAAATTTCATATATCCGGCATGTCTCTTAGCACATCTAGCAATGGGATGTTAATATTCACCTTCGGAATGTCTCCAAGAATCGAATTGACTATCGTCATGCTTGGGTTGGGCTAAACGACTTGGGAATGGGATCAGAGGAGTGTATGTGGGATATTTCATCACTGGCAGTGCCTCACGACCAGCCTCGCGGGCGCGTGTGCGGTCGCTAGGCAGCTGGGTTGCGTCGGTGGTCTTCTTCGCGGCCGGGCTCGCGGTCACGAGCTCGGTCGTTGGTTCTTCGTCCAAACTCTCTGCCCGATTTCTCGCGGGTGCGTCATTTCTAGCGGCATTGGGTCACTCATGAGCCCCTACGGAATGCTCCTTTGTCGATTCCTCGTGGCCGGGCTCGCGGTCGCAAGCTCGATCGCGAGGTGCTCTTTTTGTGCTCCGTCTTCATCGTTTTGCCACAGGTGATTCTAGTAAGCTCGCTCACTCCTCAACTGGATAGCAAAGCACTGATTCTTTGGGTTCACTTCCGTATTACTCGAAAATTGGCCTGACTTATGTTACGCGTTTTGTTGTGCAGCTATTTGGCTGATCTGGTTCTGCATTATTTTCAAATTCTTGCCCATCGTCATTGCGGTGGATTCGGTATGTAATCCTTTGACGATGGTGCTGATGAGCGAGTTTTCTTTGTGTCGCGGATGTTGGTTGCTCACAACCAACTGTTGCATCATATCCTCTAGGCTCTGCTTCTTTGGCTCCTGAATTATCCCATTCTGCATTGCGAAGCCTGCTGAAGGTTGCTGGAAGTTGTTGGGGTTTGCATACGATAAGTTTGGATGATTCCTGTTGTTAGGATTGTATGCCGGATTTTCCTCAGGACGATTCCTCTGATTTATAAAATTCACGTTCTCCGTCTCGAATTGACTCTTCAAAAAAGTAAACTTTTCCATGAGATAATCGTATCTCGAGTCACTCTCTCTCTGACTACTTTAACCACGGTGTTCTCCATTGACCATTGATAGTTTGTTGGCGACCATCTCTTCTATGATTCTGCTGGCCTCGCTCCACTTGTCGATTGATAAGCATCCTCCTCGCCGATTCATCCACAATGCTCTCGTGTGAAGTGTCATTGCTGTAGGTGCGTGATCTGCTGCTCTTTGGAGAATCCATGTTGCGGGCATTTTCTCAATAAGCCCCTGAATCTCTCCCATGCCTCGAATAATGATTCATCTCCTTGTTGGCAGAAATGGGAGATCTCGGCTATTATCTTCTGTGCTTTCGCCGACGGAAAATATTTCGAAAGAAACTTCTCGCAAAGTTTTCCCCAACTGTCTATCCCAGTACGGTCCAGGCTCTTGAACCAATCATTCGCCTGGCTACGCAGAGAAAATCCAAACATGCGCATCCGGATCGTATCTTGTGGCACCCCATTCTGCTTGATGATGTCACATATGTCGAGGTATATCTCGAGATGGGTGTTTGGATCTTCATCCTCCTCCTCGAGCTGCTCTCCTTGTACCATCTTGATCGGGCGGCTTTAACTCAAAATTATTTGCATTCACTTTTCGGGCCCCACCTCCTTGGAATTGCTCGTTGGTGGTCGGTACATTTAATTGATGGTCTCGTCTGGAGGCGAGGACAAGGGTCCCATGTTCACCATTTGGCATTGCATCTCTGTAAACTCTGCCAGCAGACGTGTAGCTTGTTCGGGAGGTACAACCCCGTTGTTCGGATTCACTATCATCTCTTTCTGTCTCCTTTCTCGTCTCCTTCTCCTCTTGCGAGTGAGTTCGATCTCGGGATCTAAATGTTGTTCAGGAGGTCCCCGGGATCTTGTGATCATAAACTACCTGGAGAAAAAGAAGAACTTAACTCTGGTAAGAACAAATAAATAAAATAAAATACAACTTGAATTAATAATTTCAAATTGTCAAGTTATTCCTATATAATCTTAACAATCCCCGGCAACGGAGCTAAAATTTGATCGCTCACTTTTCTAACACAGCGTGCAAGTATAAAGGTAAGTTGAGTATCGTATCCACGGGGATTGTAACACGAAACACGAGCTAACTCGACAACAAGTTATCATTATCGAGGACGATTTGGTTTGAAAAGGTTTTGGGACTTGAATATTAAATTCAAAGCAAAGGTAACAACTTACAAATAAGCGAAAGCAATAAACACTCAAAGATGGAAATAAGATAGAAAGACTAACCCTATGGATGCATTAATCCTACCCACAGCGTATGTTTATCCGCTTACTATTAACGGTTTTAATCCAGACAAGATGGAAGATCACATATGTAACCAACAATTTAAATTCGATAATTGTGGCGATTGATTACTAATTTTTCCTATTCTCATTCGTCTCTAGGTGAAAATAAGTAACTCAAAAGGATCACAAAGAATATGCTTCCTACGAATGTTCCTATCTCGCCTCGACTCAAGGCTTATTAGTATTATGCATTCAAGATCGATTCACGATTAAAGCGGTTAAGTAATTAGCGGCAACTAGATATGCATCAAGATTGATCGAAATTAACACATATAATTAAGCACCAAGAATCATAAATCAATGCCTGGAAGGTAAATAATAATAGCAGGAATCACAACATTTAGGATAGAATCATGCAAACCCTTAGATTAGAACGGAAATTAGCTAGGCATAATAAACGAAATAAAATACGAATTAAGCATAGAAATAAGAATTAAATAGATAAAACTCGTAGTGTAGCGTCGGAAGAACAATGGTTGGGTTCGTATCCAAACCCAAGTAACAAACGAGAAAATACGGAATTCGTTCGGATGAAATCGTTCCAAAGCGATAACAATGCGTAGAACTAATGTAGAACAATGAAAATCTAACGCTTAGATGAATCTAATCAATACTAGACTGTAAAAATATGAAAAACTATGAAAAACTAAACAAATTCGTGCTTGGAGAGGTTGGGGGCGTGGGAGCAAGCTTGGGGATATATATAGGTGGAGGAAAAACCCTAATTTTGTGCCCAGCCGCCTCGCCTCATGGCGGGCTCATGATCATGAGCTCGGTCATGAGCTCTGCCCAAAACATTCTGGACGATTACTCGTGGCCGTCCTCGCGGCCGCGAGGTAGGTCGCTAGCTTCTGCGCGACTTCACTGTTTCACTCCGTTCTCTCACGTCCGAACTCCGAATTGCGATCCGTTTGCGCCTATGGACTCCTATCGAGATGTTCTTTAACATTGTAAACTTTTCACATCCATATTTTTCATATCCATTTCATCATCTTTGGTTACATCTTTGCCTTGTGCATCGATTATCACCTGAAAAGCCCACAAAACACCAAAGAGAAACCCAAGAGCAGTATCTTCCAAAAATAGCTAAAAGCATTAAGATCAACTATATAAACGCACTTAATAGATCTATTTTATCTTAATATATCATTAATAAACGAGTAAAAAACACGTTTATCACTAACACAACTTCTACTACCGAATTCAGTTTCACCTAACTAACCCTCCATGCAAGCTAACTGATTAACCGTCCTTCTAACTGATTACCCGTCTTTTGTTAGCTGCACCTTTCTCTTGGCATGCATGTGCGCCACGTTTCTGTCTCATGTGCACCTTCATAACAACTGCCCCTCCCTGAAAATAATGGCTTGTCTTCAAGCCATAAGAGATGGAAATCTGTTTTGAATATCCTGCAAATCCTCCCACGTCGCCTCTTCCTCGGGTAGATGAGCCCACTGCACCAAGACCTCTGCTGCTGGTTGATTGTTATGCTTGACAAGGCACCGTGCTAAAATGGTCACAGGTCGAAGTAAGACGCGGCCATCATCATCGAACTCCGGTAGTGTGGCCGTGACTATATCTGATGGTTTTACTCCCTTTTTCAAACAGCTAACATTGAAAATTGGATGGAGTTTTGATGTTGGAGGTAGATTCAGTTCATATGCAACCAAACCTATCCTTTTCTTGATCAGAAACAGACCCGCATATCTTGGACTTAGCTTCCAAAATCTGTGAAGGCGTAGTGATAATTGTCTATACGATTTAAGCTTCAAGTATACCCAATCGCCTTCTTTAAAGTTGTGATCTCGGTAGCCACGATCCACGGCTGTCTTCAAGCGATCTTGAGCTTGTTTTAAGCTTCGTTGGAGTTGAGCCTGAATTTTCCTTTTTTCCTCAAGTTTGCCTCTACTCCGACTACAGATGGTTGCATAGATGAATACAATGCTAGTGGTGTCGGTATATAACCATACAAAGCCTCGGATGGGGTTAATTTTAGAGAAGTGTGGAATGACGTATTATACCAAAATTCTGCAAGGGATATCCACCTAAACCATTTAGTTGGAGCATGACTACACACACAACGAAGATATGACTCTAGACATTGGTTTACTCTTTCAGTTTGCCCATCCGTTTGAGGATGATAGGTTGTGCTCAAATGGTGCGTGATACCTAACAATGCTATCAAGTCTTTCCAAAATAAGCTAGTGAATACTCTATCTCTATCTGACACAATGCTCTCTGGTAAACCATGCAATTTGTAAATGTGTTCGAGGAAAGAAAGCAATGTGCGATGTAGTATAGGGATGATGTAAGGGTATAAAATGAGCATATTTAGTAAGACGATCAACAACGACCCAAATGGAGTTATGTTTACTTGAGAGAGGCAAACCTTCTATGAAGTCCATAGTAATGTGTTGCCAAGCTTGAGCAAGGACCGGTAATGGCTACAAGAGACCCGGGTGCGAGTATTTTCATGCTTGCATCGTTGGCACAGTTGACATTGTGCTACTGCATCCCTAACTTGCTCTCTCATTCTAGGCCACCCGAACATAGCATACAGTCTTTGATATGTTGCATCAATCCCGAAATGTCCCCGTAGTTGGATGCATGGTAAAATTCTACTACTTTGCTCCAGTTTTCTTCTTTGGACCCCAAATACAGTCTTCCCTTAAACCTCAATAACCCATCGGTGAAATTATACCATGACATATTGTATGGCGTTGTGACGTATTCTACAATCTTTTCTTGCACCGTATCATCCCCTTCATAACTCTCTTGTATCTCGCTAATCTATGCTGGTCTCATCACAATGATACTTTGCATTCTGATTCCGACTGCTCTCTTCTTGATAATGCATCGGCTACCTGGTTATTTATCCCCTTTCTGTATTCTATTTTGTAGTGAATCGACAATTTAGTTAAATACTTGTCTGCACGGAGTAGAAATTTTACATTCAAGAGATGCTTGAGACTTTGATGATCAGTTTTTATGGTGAACTGCCCATGCAGTAGGTAAGATCTCTATTTCTCCGTTGCGTGAATGATCACTAGGAACTCATTCTCATATATGGATAGTCCTAGATTCTTTGGTGCCAAAGCTTTGCTAATGAAGGCCACTGGGTGCTTGTCTTGTACCAATACTGATCCCAATCCGTTGTATCCGTCTCCCTTCTGAAAGGCATCTTTGAAATCGGGTAGACGTAACACGGGAGCTCTAACCATCGCCTCCTTGATTCTTTGGAAAGCATCCTCCATGACTTTTGTCCTTTGGAATTGCCCTCTCTTCGTCATATCAGTTAAAGGTTTAGCCAAAATACCATAATGCCTTACAAACTTTCTGTAGTATCCTGTTAATCCTAAGAACCCCCTCAACGCTTTAATTGTTTTTGGTTTTTGCCACTCCGTCATCGCCTTGATTTTATTGGGGTTAGCCAATACTCCTTTATCTCCTATCATATGTCCCAAATAATCCACTTTCCGAGTTCCAAAAGAACACTTCGAAGCTTTCGCCAGTAACTGATAATTCGAGAGTAGATCAAAGACTGTCTCTAGGTGCTCGAGGTGCTCTTCCATCGTTCGACTATATACAAGGATGTCATCGAAGAATACTAACACGAACTTCTGAATTCATCAATGACTGAAACGTAGCCGGTGCGTTGGTGAGGCCGAATGGCATCACTTTAAACTCATACAACCCACTAGTAGTTACAAAAGCGGTTTTATGAATATCTTCAGGATTCATGCGAATTTGATGGTACCCCGCCCTTAAGTCGATTTTGGAAAAGACTACGGCTCATTTCAATTCATCTAGTAAATCATCAATCAAATGAATAGGGAAGTTATCCTTTACCGTAACCGAGTTGAGCTTCCTGTAGTCGATGCAAAACCGCGTCCCATCCTTCGTCTTCACTAGTAACACTGGAGAAGAAAATGAACTATTGCTGTATTGAATAATCCCTGCTTCCAACATCTTTCTAACCAGTTTTTCAATCTCCGTTCGCTGTAGGTATGGATATCTATAGGTAGTTTGTTTAAAAGGTTGCGTGTTTGGCTTCAGTTTAATATGATGGTCATGGGATCTGTGTGGTGGAAGTTGGCTAGGCTTCTCGAAAATATGGATGTATTTGGATATGAGGGGTATTAGATTTGGATCGGTTTACTCTCCTCGATCACTGCCCCGAGTGATATCATACATAGACACCCAAACACAGATCCTTTTCCTTTCTTATATGCTTTTCGGAACCGATCCCCACTGATCATCTTCAATGTAATTTCGATTCATCCCTTGTAGTGTGATCACCCTTTCCCCTTTCTTAAACTGAATATTTTTTTCCTCGAAGTTGAAGGTTACTGGTCCTAATTGTCTTAGCAAATCGACTCCGATCACCATATCGTAGCCCCCTAACTTAAGAATTTTCAAAGCAACACTGAACTTACAATTCCCCATTTCCCACTCAATTTTGGACATCGAGTGTTGCATTCCAATTTTCCTCCATCAGCCACTGTTATCAGTAAGGGATTGGTGTACTCCAGCTCACATCCAATTTTTCTGGCTGTCGTCTCATCCACGAAGCTGTGCGTGCTACCTGTATCATCAAGATGGCAATGTGATGTTTGCCTACTCTTCCTGCCAACTTAATGGTGTCCGGTGCTACTTGCCCTGCTAGAGCATGCACGGAGATGTGTAGCTCCTTTTCTTCATCGATTGCCTCGTCAGTATTAGTTCCTCGTCGTCCAAAACTCCTTACTCACAAACTATAACGAACAACTTTTTGCACCTGTGACCAGGTTGATAGGCTTCATCGCACTTAAAACAAAAATTCTTTTTCCTTCTCATTTCTATTTCTTCTGGGGTTAAATGCTTGAATGGTATACTCCTTTTAACATCAGTGGTCTGTAATATCTTTTCATCTGCCATCTTCTTATCCATGTTTGCAAATTGGTTGTGATTCCCTTTGCTGAAACTCTTAGGCCCTCTTCCTAACGAGCTTATCAGCATTTCTTGCTTTTTGGCCAACTGGACTACTACGTTTAGGTTTTGAGGATTGAACATTTCCACCATCCTGGCTACTTCTTCCTTTAATCCACTTAGATAACTTTGGACATAGTACTCTTTTGACAAATTCTTATTGCTATTAGCCATGAAGGCTTTCAACTCTTCAAATTGCAAGGTGTAGCTCAACATATCTTCTTCTTGCTTAAGCTTATTGAACTGTGCTACTAAGCTTTATCCTTCCAAATTGGCAAATCTGCTCATGACCATCTCCACGAACTCTTCCCACCCCATCTCCTGTTTATCTTCAACATATTCTAGATACCATAGATCTACGGTTCCATCCATATACATAGTTGCAGTTAAGATTTTTTTCCCGTTCGGTCATCGGGTTGAATAGGGAATATTTCTGGCACTTCTAGGGCTGTATACGAACCGAGCCGAGCCGAACAATGCCAAGCTCGAGCTCGGCTAGTTTAAATTTTATTTGGCTCGAGTTCGAATTCGAGCTTTAAATTGAGCTCGAGCTCGGTTCGTTATAAAATTTTTGAGCTCGTGAGCTACTCGAATTCGGTTCGATAACTACTCGTTTATGAGATATATTCGAACTCGAGTTCAAACTCGAGCTCGAACTCTGCTCGTGTTCGACTTTGCTCGTTTTTGAGCTCGAACTCGAGTTCGAATTCGGTTTGATAATGTGTTATTCGAGATCGAACTCGAAGAGATCAAACTCGAATTCGAGCTCGACTCAACTTAAAACACTATTTTATCATAATTCACTATATGATTCCATTAATTCAAAGGATGCATAGTCAACTAATTAATCATAATCAAACAACAATTACAATAAGAAGTTTAACAAGATTAATTACCAAGTGAAATTTTAACAACTAGCAAAAGAAAAATATGCCTAATTCTAGCTAGTTTTGGATGAGATTCATATTAGAAAAAGATGTCTGATTCTAACTAGTTTTGGATATAGACTATACAATATTTAAAATTAATATACTATTTAATATCATTCGAATACATCTACTCCATTCATCTACTTACGAATTATTATTATTATATTTATCTCATAGAAATTAATTATGTAAGTTATATGTTATTTATTTTATAATTATAATTATAGAGATATAAATATAACTACGTAACTCATACTTGTATATTTATATATTATAATGATCTATATTGATATTTTTGTTCATAAGATAACTTAGTAGATCATGTTATTTTTTTAATTTTCCAACTCAATATTTCATTTTATAATATTCAATATCATTCTATTACATTTACTTTTCAAAATCTACTTATGAGTTATAAATTATAATTGTTTTATCTCATAGTTACTTAGTTATAAAGGTAGATGAACTTTATATTAGAATTATGAATTATTATTATATTTATCTCATAGTCAATTAGTTATGTAAGTTAATTGTAATTTATTTTTAGAATTATAATTACGAGATATAAATATAACTATGTAACTCAAGTATACTTGTATACTTATACATTATAATTATCTAAATCAATATTTTTGTTCATAAAATAACTTAATAAATCATGTTATTATTTTTAGTTTTCCAAATCAATATCTCATTATATTAATTAATTTTTCATTAATGATTTTATTTTATAACACACATGAAAATATATATTAAGGTTTGATTAAAAAATATATATATATATATATATATATATATTAATTTATTTTTAGAATTATAATTACAGAGATATAAATATAACTATGTAACTCAAGTATACTTGTATACTTATACATTATAATTATCTAAATCGATATTTTTGTTCATAAAATAACTTAATAAATCATGTTATTATTTTTTAGTTTTCCAAATCAATATCTCATTATATTAATTAATTGTTCATTCAATGATTTTATTTTATAACACACATAAATATATATATATAATATATATATATATATATATATATATATATATATATATATAAACCGAATATACTATTCAATATCATTCAATTACATTTACTTTTCAAAAATATTATACTAGTATAAATAGGATAATTAGTTAATTAGTTATATAAGTTAGATGAAAATTTATACTAAAATATATATTTTATAATTTATAATTTATTTTAATTATTTAAATATATAAATAATTTATTATCAATACTTCATATATATGCTTATTTGTTGCTAAATAATTATAATTAACATATATTTTATAATTTATTATTCATTTTAATTGTTTAAATATGTATAAATAATCTATTATTTTATACGTTCGCGAACATGTTCGTGAACATGTTCGAGTAAGGTTCGCAAACATGTTGAATCGAGGTTTGTGAACATGTTCGAATAAGAGTTCACGAACATGTTCGCGAACCGACTCGTTGAGTTCGAACCAAACATGTTCACGAGCTACTGGCGAACATCTCTAAGCTCGAGTTTGGCTCGATAAACTTATCGAGCTCGATTCGAGGCTCGAGTTCGATTCGTTTACAAAACGATCGAATTTCGAACGAGCTTTTTTCTAGCCGAGCTCGAGTAGCTCACGAACGGTTTGGTTTGTTTACAGCCCTAGGCACTTCCTCACCCATTGTCTGGGGTTCTCTCCATTGAATTTAGGAAAATCAAGCTTCGGACCTTTGCATCGAAGGGGATTAGTGTTACCTTGGTTGGACTCGTTTCTGGATTTAAGCGATGATTCCCCTTTCTCTTGTTCTCATTTTCTGGTTTCTTCCCTTCGATTCGAAGTTCCCTCATTAACTCTTCGAATTGCTGTCGAAATTCCTCTATCATTGACCATCTCAGCTGACTCACTTGTGATTCCAAATTATCGATCCTTTGTTCCATTATTGCTGCTCCTCTCGTGTTGTTTCATGATATACGCAGGTGTGGGTCGTCCCGCTCTGATACCAATTGTCACGACGATACTCGCACCCTTGGTCTCTCGTCACCTCCACTTAGCTCAACCCCAACTCAGCAACACATAGCCATGATACCTGCAGAAGAATCACTCATCTCGTTGGTGATGCGTGTGTGCATGAGTGTGGTTTCTCCAAGAGTGAATTGAGAAAGATAGGAATTGTATTGAATGAACAGAGTTGTTTTACAAAAATAGGATGCCTGCCTTCTTTACATTTATTTCTATTTATAGTCTGCTAACACAACTTCTACTAACCGAATTCAGTTTCACCTAACTAACCCTCCATGCAAGCTACTGATTAACCATCCTTCTAACTGATTACCCGTCTTTTGTTAGTTGCACCTTTCTCTTGGCATGCATGTGCGCCACGTGTCTGTCTCATGTGCTCCTTCATAACAGCATAAAGGTAAAGAAGACTATTCTGTGTAAAGCTAAAAGGTCTAATCTCGTGTATCGCCCTCGGATGCTCTGACCATGATACATATAACCTTAGACCTCGCTTTGGCTCGCGAGACTCTCTCGCGATCAAGGATCGCAATAGAAAGTCGCGAGCTATCCCTTCTTCCACGCGTCCGTCTTTCCTCGTGACTTTCACTTGCGATAGAGCGTCGCGAGCAAATCTCCCGAGGCATGTTCTTCTTGCGGCTCGCGGTCGGGCTCGCGATCGCTAGGGCGGTAGCTAGTCTCGGTCAGAATCGTCTGGAGCAAAAGTCGCGGCCAGGCTCGCGACCAATAGGGCAGTTGCTAGTCTCGGTCAGAATCTTCTGGAGCAAAACTCGCCGCCATGCTCGCGACCGCTAGGGCGGTCGGTAGCCTCCTGTTCCTTTTCTCTGTATTTTACTCGCGAGCTATGCTCGCGATTTCTCTTCGCGCGCCTATGTCGCGATCTCTCTCGGCCCAAAATCCCTTTAACTCGTGATCCACATTTTTACATCTAAACCTGTGCAAAAACAACACGAAATACACAACGCATAATATCTTTCAAGGTAAACATAAACATATCAAATGATAGCTCAAAAGATCACGTATCAAATATAAACTATACAAATATGGCCTTATAAATTAGGTAAAATTGAGGTTTATCAGAAACACAGAGAGCAAGAGTTGCTGCTATCTCTGTTTCTCCCTAAGATTACTATGGTTGGAATCTCAATGGGAGACTCGGGCAAGATGTAGAAGGCCAACATAAAGAAGAACAAGTGGTTTAAGGAGCTTTTTCAGTGTGAATAATTCAACTGTTGAGCAGATTAATGAGCCTGAAAGACAGTGGCATTGCCCAGCATGCCAAGGAGGGCCCGAAGCTATTGACTGGTACCGTGGCTTGCAACCCCTAATTACACATGCTAAAACTAAAAGATCCAAAAGGATGAAGCTCCACAGAGAGCTTGCTGAAATCTTAGATGAAGAACTTAAAACAAGGGGAACATCAGCAGTGCCAACTGGTGAGGTATTTGGCAAATGGAAAGGTCTGGACGAAAGAGCTGATAAAGAAAGAGTTTGGCCTCCGATGGTGGTAATTTTGAATACCAGGCATGACAAAGATGATAATGACAAAGTACGAATTTTTATAGAAGTGTGTATTTCCATTAGTATTTATACAAATTTATTGAATTGTTGGTACACTAATCCTTCTCTATTGTAAACTTCATTTGACAGAGGCTGGACGCTTGAGCAAGCATTTTGAAGTCAATTTCCGAGATAGGATTGCTTCGCATAGAAATAAGGTTCCATTCCAGGGCCAGCGTCAACTATATGGGTACATGGCCGAAAAACACGATATGGAGAGCTTTAATCAACATTCTCAAGGTGCACAGTCTTTTTTTCCGTTCATGTCAATGGTGCTGACATGATTTGTTGTTAATTTCTCATTGGTTCTGGTCGTTTGTTAATGCTCCTAAATGCTTAGGTAAGTCCCAACTGAAATATGATTTAATTATAGATCTAGATCTGTTCTTGATGATTATAGATCTAGATCTGTTCTTGATGATTTTATTAAACCAACATAGGGCTCCCTTTATTAAACCAACATAGGGCTCTTCGTATATTTAATTATAGATCTAGATTTGTTCTTGATGATTTTATTCCGCTGCGTATTAGATGTTGTCAAGAACGAATCCTAACAGTGATATCAGAGCCCGGGGCTCAATCTATAATTAATTAATTCATGTTCTACTTAATTGTGGATTCTCGAAATTATGAATATCGATTTTAATGTGTTAATCATCAAAATTAACAAAAGAAAAGAAATCGAAAATAATTCTGAATTTTGAATTTTGGAATTTTCGAAATTATTTTATTCTGTATGAAAATTCTGGAAATCTATCTGTGTTTTGGAAATTGAAATCTCGCCAGCAACCTTCTTCACCGCCGTTCTCGACGCTGCGTCGGGACTCCTTCTTCGCCCGGCGTGCGGCCGGCCGCCCACCGGGCGTGAGGGTGAAAAGGAACGCCGGCTAGCGCCGTAACGCGAGAGAGCGAGCGAGCGCCGGCTGCGTCGCGTCTTTGGGCATCCGTCGGCGTGGGGCGTCTTGGCGCCGCGGCTGCGTCGTGTCCGTCATGCTGGGCGAGGCGGAGCACGGCACTGGGAATCGCGGCGTCCGTAGAGTCGTCGACGGCGAAACGCGGCACGACGAAACGCGGATGGCGGCGCGATGTCGCGCGCCCAGAAACCCTTATGGGTTGGGCTGATTCGGGTTTGGGCGGCTGGTTCGCGGGTCGGGCTTCTACTGGACTTCAAGTGCGCTGGGCCGCGGGATGCGCGGGCCGTGAGTGTAACAGCCTGCCAATCCAAAGGACGGATTAGCAGAGACTATTACTTGGAAATGAAGATTTAAGAGCGTAATGATAATTGAATATGGAATTGTAAAGCATATGACAAATAACTCTTAAGACTTCAAACTATTAAAGATAAACACACAACGTTTACATATAAACTAGACCAACAGATCTTTAACAAAAGGGTTCAACTGATCTGATGGATAACATGCTTCAATACTCAAAATAAAACTTAGTGTTCTGAACAGCGGAAAAAGTGTGAAGTACACGTATGACGATGTGCATTCAAGCTTCTACTCATTAGTGACAAAAGATTCCGTCTGCTCAACATTTCACCATCCCATCAACAGCTCAACCTGCACATTTAAAAACAAATATGCAGGGCTAAGTACAAGAATGCACTTAGTGGACTTATGCCAAAACATTTTCATTAAATTACACTACTCTTTCAGTAACACACGAGGTTTTAGTTGGAATAACTCGTGCTTACTAAAACATTTCATCATTTTTCAAAAGATCGCCTGGCCAGGCATTTTCTGTATGTATGATCCGTATCCTGTTTCATATAATTGTTCATAAACTGATCTCGCGTCGTAGAAGTAGGCCTTCCGTTCGAAGATGTTCCGCACAGACACCATCTGGTGTACACGTTAATCTAGCGGTATTCGCATCAGGCATAGGATCCGATATCGATTTTACGTAAAGTTGGGGCGACCCAACAACCGATTCACTTTCATAGTTGGCTTGCCCAAAAACTGATAGGATCCATACATAAAACATAAACACTTTGGGCGAGGTAATTGAATAACATTTCATCATCATTTCTCACCGAAAGCTTTGTAAATAAATACTTTTCATTTCAAGAAAGCATAATAAATAAAATGGTTTTCGAGTAAAGCCCACTGGATCGTCGATTCTCAAAATATGATTTCTTTTTACGTCGCTTGCTCACGTCCACGTCCAACCTTAACGTAAAAACTATTTTAGTACATCGGTCACGTTTTTCGAGAACATCAAAGTTTATTAAACTTTGATAACTTATAATATAATAATTCGCATCCCTTAACTAATTTAATACGTCTTTTCATCGTATATCTTAACTAATAACTTCTCATACTTAGATAGGGACGTAATATGATCTACGGTCTCATATTAACCATTTAGGTTAAACGTTGAACGTGTACTAACGTCTTTTGATAAAAATGATTTCAATTATGAAATCATTTCTCACAAATGAGATATTCTTATAAAATTAATACGTTTTACACGTATTAGTGTATTTATTCAACATATTTCATACGTTGAGACTTAAGTCAACGTTTTTGACTTTTCTTAACGTATTTTTCGAACTATTCACATATTTTATAACCAATTTCCATATAAATCGATTTTCAATCGATTTCTTTTCATAAAACCCTAATTCTCGATTTTTCACGTAAATCAATAAACTTGATTAATATTTTACTATAATATCACTTAACTTATTCATTACACATTATTTTTCATATCCAACGTTATTTAATATAACGTTTTGCCGTAAACATAGTATACTATGTTTATAAAATCCCATAAATTCTTAATATGTTTAAAATAGATTCTAAGTACATAATGTATTATTTTTCTTGATATAAAGGATTTAAAACCTCTAATTCATTACCTTAAGCTCTCGGCCCTTTTTACAAAATTCTCAAACTTCTTTCAAAAATCCTTCTAAAATCATATAGTACACTATATTATCATAGGATCATTAATATGTATTAACATTAGCTATAGGAAAATTGGACATCACTTATTTCTACACTATAGCTCACGGTTTCTTTACAAATATTACCAAACAATTTTTTTCTAAAATTCTAATTAAATTATACAATGCCTAAACATCATCATATAACACAAATACATCATAATATTCAACATTTACAACTCACAAATCAACATACACCCACTAAAGCATTCTCGAAAATTTCTAACATATGAGCATACATTTGTAAAAATTCTAGTAAATTCACATAGCACTAAATCAATGCTCTAGATCAATAATATGTTATAATATCACTTAAATATAATTTGTACATCAACATACAATTTCTAATGATTTTCGGTAATAATAAAACAATTAGCATATGATTTCTAAAAATTCCCAAATAATCACAATGTGTTCTATTATCAACATATATCATAAATCCATCTTCAAATTAAATCATATAATTTTCGATCATCACAAAAATAATTATAACATGCTTAGCTTTAAATTTAAACAATACATATGCTTAAGCATAACATACTAAACATAATTAATAAACAACTTAGCATGCTAACATGATTTCTCATAATTGTAGCACTAAGAACATAAGCTTATAAATTAAAATCGAACGGTTGGAAATTGAAAATTTTAACGTATAATCGAAGCTTGTTCGATTCCTAACCTCTTTACCGGTGTTGATTAATTGTGCAAAGGATTTAGATCAAGGATTTTGGTGAAGAAAATTGAAGAACAATCTATGTTTTCCTCTCTATAGATCACGGCAGTTTGGTTTTGGGAAAGAGAAATGAATTTGTTTTGCCTTACTAACACTAAAGTATTAAAACACAAATGATACATACTAACTCCTATTTCCTACAACTCTCACGGTCAAACAAAACCATAATAAAGCAAGACTAAGTTTTGATGACATACACACAATACATCACCACTTACACATATTAACTACACCTTACACAATTTTGAAAGAAACAAAATAATCCTACACTTTGGTATACAAGTGTCGTCGGTTCTCTTATGCAAAAGGGAGGAGTTTTTATTTCATTTGTCTTATACTAGATATATAATATCTACACATTGCCAAATGTAAGCATAGTCATCAAAAGAGTTCCAATTAAACTTCCAACCTCTATTTGGAAGCAAAAACTCACGGCTATTACACAACACAACACATCCACTTGATTTATCATTTAATGCCTTGGTTAGTGTGTAATTATCTCACACTAATATGTAACATATTGGAAGCTAGTAAAAATTTCCTTCATGAAGACTTATTGATATATTGTTCACGACACTTTTGAAAATTAAGTGCTAACATTTGATTTTTCTTGCAATTTATAGATATATAACATAATACATGTCTTAGATGATAAATTATATCATAGGAAAAATAATTAAGATGATTCATGTGTGAAAACCCTAATTTTCGAAATTAGGGTTTTCGAAAATTACACATTTTATTTCATAATTATTCCTTAATTCACTAGCATTATTTTAATGCTAATTAATTCTCTTATTACATAAAATAATCATAGGAATTTAAATATTATAATTCCTTGATCATTAGACTTATTTTTCTAATCGTCTCTAAACGTTGACGTTTGAAACGTCTCAAAACGTTCATAATCGACCCATCTCAAAATGGTCGTAATAAAGTCGTAACGACTTTATTAATTCATTTCATTAATAAGAGAATTTAATTCTAAGCTTCGTCACTTAGAAAAATTAACGAAATTTTACTATCGATATTCAATCGACGTTAAAATATTACTGCCGAAAGACTTTATATAACTATATCCCTTAATTCAAAATCATCAGTGAATATGATATAGGAATTCATTATCTCATAATTAGTCGAATTCAATATTCGATAAATTACTAATTCAATTATCGCGGCGAAACCCTAATTTACGAATTTTACTTATCGTAATTAGGCCTTTAATTCTTCGGGATATTACAGTGAGCCCTCTATGTTGCTGGGCCGCGGCTTCAAGGCATCTGGGCTAATTTTTTTTTAAATATGTGGCAGCCTTTGGGCTGTTACAGATTTTAATAAAAAAAAAACGTTTTTTATTAATTTTGAATTAATAAAATTCAATTTCCAATTATACAAAATAATTTATTAATTGGATTAATAAGTTTTGTTTAAATATTATTATCTTAGAAATAATAACATTAATTTTGATTTTGTATTAATTTAGAATTAATACAATCTACTTATGTACATGGATTTAATTTATTAATTTAGAATTAATTAATTTAATCACAATTTTAGAAATTAATTTATTAATTAGATTAATAAATTTTTAACTTTATTAGTATTTTGAAATAAAAATATAAAGTTTAATTTTATATTAATTTAGAATTAATATAATTTATCAATGTACATGGATTAGCTATATTAATTTGAATTAATAAATCTAATCACTATTTTGGACATTAATTTATTAATTAGATTAATAAATCTTAAATTTATTATTATTTTTGAAATAATAGTATAAAGTTTGATTTTATATTAATTTAGAATTAAATATGATTTACTAATGGTCATAAATTAGACAATTGATTTATTAATTAGATTAATAAATCTTATAAGATTATTATTTTAGAAATAATAATGCTAAATGAATATTTATATTAATTTGGAAATATAAGTGCATACATCTACTTTTAATTAGAGAATTAAATTATTAATTAGATTAATGAATTTATTAGTTGAGCCCTATTCTTTGTTTTTACGTGATAAGCATGCTATTTGATTTTATGCTTATAATTTTAATTATAGTAGTTAGAGACCATTTTATTGTTTGGGTGGTGGGCCAATAATTGTAGTCCGTGTAACTATGTTTGGGTGGCGCGCCAATATATGTGGTCGCGTTTATGCTGGGTAGGCGGCGCAAGAATTGTTTTAATTTAATATTGGATATTAAATATACAATTAGTGTCACATGTTGAATCCCACTAAAATACAAGTCTAGTTTTTGAAACAAACGCATCGTCCATCATAATTGTGTGAGGATCTTAGCCTCTTTCGTCAAGAGTTTTACACCAAAGTGTTTACTCGAAATCGACAAGGCAAAGGCTCGTTCATAGATGCATGGTTGGCATCGTGTGATGGGGTTGATTTGATTATTTATTTTGAAACAGCCAAAGCGATCAAAATATTTAGTGGATGCTTATTAATTGGATTAATAAACCAAGAATTGCAAATTTATTGTTGCGATCGATTTTGAAAACCGACCAAGTATTATTATTATAGTCATCAGCCAAAGCATATGCTAGAATAATATAAGACTTGAATCGCTACAAATTAATGTTGCAATCGGCTTGAAGGCATACTGAGTGATATTATTTACAGTCATAAGCCAAAGCAGAGGCTGTAGTAATATTGACTTGGATCTTGTACCACTAAGATTTATATTTAGTATAAATCCGTATATTGCATTTGAGGGTGCAATATATGTTAAAATTAGTGGGAGCTAATCAATACAATAAACCCTTGTTTGATTAGTGAAACGATTGTGATATGTGTTTACTTTGTTCTAATTTGCTATTTCTTTATTTTTCGTTCAGTTACGATGTCGACTGTGTTATATAAATGTTTGGTGGAAACAAATTTGTTGATTGGGTCAAACTATACGGATTGGCTACGTTGCCTGCGCTTGGTATTAAGGACGGATAAGATTGAGTATGTCTTGGACAAACCAATCGATATCATCCCGATGAGCGTTCTCACGAGTATGCCTTGTTTGTGAGGTTGCTCATAAAACACGTTGAGGATCTATGTCGGCTCGGGCATTATGTTGACTTCTATGAGTTTGGAACTCCAAATGCAACATGAATGCATGCTACCCTATGAAATGATTCAGCACTTAAAGAGTTTGTTTACCTCAGAGGCACAAACCTTGGAGTATGAGATACCCCGAGATCTCTTCAAGTGCACGCTTCATGATAAGGGGCACTGGAAGTGAGACTACTCAAAATCTAAGTCACAAGGTGCAATGGATGGTAGCTTAGGTATGTTTGTCGTTGAGATAATTATGTCTATAAATAATTCACATTCTTGGGTATTAAATATGTCCCAACTGAATATCTATATCCGCTTCAATCGCCCAAAACAAATTCCGCATCGACAATGGATGTTGGTTTAATAAAGGGACTCGTTGATGTAGCGTTGAATAGCGGTGGTCGTGATGATGATGATGATCGTGATACCAGGGATGAACGATCTAGATCCACTTGGGCCGAGGTTTCAACTCATCTATCTCTGTGCGTCTATGCTCATGCTATTTAAGGTCTGATTGATGTGAATGTGATCCATACTAAAATGCGCAGGTGGTGTCCGGGGACCAGGAAGAATCCAAGGCGTCCGATTACAGTAGTAACAGACCTTCTTCGCACCACAAACAGGTAAATAATCCCTTGTTTTCTGCACTTGTGTAACTCAAATAATTATGTTGTATAATTTTATGTAGCATCCGCATCAGGAGAGGTATGAACAAAAGCAAGAGATGGAGATGTATCAACAAAAGGAGCAGTCGCAATCAGGAGGATCATGGCCTGCAACCACAACCCAGGAGGTTGCCCTTTTTTATTGTTCATGTATTGTTGATTGATAAATCTAGTGTATGTTAATATACGAGATTTGTGTGAAGCAGTAAAGAATACCAAGGCTTTTACGTGGTTCGATCGAGAATAAGATCTACGTCCACGGAGGAGTGATTCCTCAATACTTTCACTATGATTTGATTACAGTGAGTGTAGCTAAAAGCTCTTAGTATTCAATAAGTTGCTAACCCTTTTACCGTCGATCTAACCTCTATTTATACATATCTGAGGACCCCTAAAGACGTGCCCAATCCCTCAGATCCCCTCCATGTAGGGACTCTTCATCTCGCATGTAGGGATCCCTCGCCTTCCGTGTAGGGATCCCACGCCTTCCATGTAGGGACTCTTCGTCTCGCCTGTAGGGTGGCGCCTTTGACCAAGTCTGGATTAGGGTTTAGAGGCTGGGGTTTAACCGCGTGGGCCGTTACCAAGTCAGGCCCAGCTCGTTTGGGCCTGCTAGTGGGCCATATCCATCATAGCCCATCATAGCCCCCCGAATAGTCGAGTAAGGGATGAGGAGGGGCCTCATGATAAATTTCAAGGTGCCTCGAATCCCTCATCAAATACCTCCGGATGTGCGGGCTCGTCCATGGCGGCGTATGCCCCAACCTCGCGATGAGCTACGACCGCCCGGTGGTGCAATAGTTGAAGAACCGAAGGGGTTATCGACCATCTTTGAAGTGCTACGACTACTTGGTCCGAGCACGGCGGGGCGACACGGGCCGGCCTTCTTCGACGGGAGGCGAAGCAGGCGAGGCGTCGGTCGGCAAGGAAGGACAGCGGTCGGGGCGAGGTCGTAACCACAGTCAGCAAGCAAGCTCGAGGTCGCAGTCAGGCCTCGGTCGCGGAAGTGCCCCCTTCAGGTCGGTACTCATCTGCGCCTGTCCAAAGTGTAGCTGGAGTAGGCCGTGGTGGCGCCGACCTTGTCGATTGGGTGGAAGGCACCGAGTTCATCCCGGGTATTCATCGCCGACCCGGGGATTTTGTTTCGAACTGGTGTAGCTTTAGCCAGACTCGGCGAGGTGGAGCTCGGAAGCCCGAATGAAGTGTATATAGCTTAGGACTTTGTATTTAGTCGTAAATGTATTTAGACTTTGTACCGAAGTGTATATTTCCCCCCTCGAGAGGTACAAATATAGCTTAGGACTTGGTTTTTAGTCGTAAATGTATTTAGGCGTATCTGATGTATATCTTCCCAAATAAAGGGGTATAAATTGACGAGATCCGATCTGGATGTCGTTTGCATGTAGACGTTCAAATTAATGAGTGATCTGTATGCTTTGCATGGAGACGTTCAAATTAATGAGTAGTCTGTATGCTTTACATGTAGACGTTCAAATTAATGAGTAGTCTGTATGTACCATCTTAGCAAGGGCGTCCCCTTTTGAAGGTAAATTGTGGTTTATCCGGACGGATGTTCACATAGATATAAGATGAGACGAAGTGAAATACTCATTAGAAAAACAAATGTTTTATTGAACAAGTAAACAACGTCGCACTTCGATAAAGCGATAAGAGGGTTAACATGTTGCCGATCTGAAATCAAAGCTATGTAAAATACCTCCTTAAATGAGTGATATGCCAGGTTCGGGGAATAAGTGCACCGGATAGGTGAGCGAGCTTATAGGCCCTTTCCGAGGTCTCGTGAGCGCGGTATGGACCTTCCATGTCGGATCTAGCTTGTTAAGGCGCTCGGCTCTGCTGGCTTCATTATTCCGTAGGACGAGGTCGCCTACTTGGAATGTGGAGGCTTTTACCCTCTTGTTGTAGTACCGTGCGACCTGGCACTTGTACTTGGATTCATTTATGAAGGCGAGCTCGCGTTTCTCCTCAAGAGCATCAAGGTTGACTCGTAGGTCCTCCTCGTTACCTTCCCGGTCGAAGTAAAATGTTGTAGGAAGCGTATGTTACCCCTTGCCCAGGATCCATCTTGGGTGTTTAATTCACCATACATTGATTATAAACCTACCTAGCGTCTATATAATTAAAGTGCAACACGTTGGGGTTTTCACGTGTTTACCTTTGGATGCGTCGAGGTGGATCGAGCGGGATGAGCGGATCGAGCGGATCGAGACTCGTGCTTTGACCTTACGGGTGTATCCGGATGCCCAATCTCCAGCGTCGGTGAGGGCGATCTATGGAGAATGCTTGGAAAATCACCCATGCTCTCTGACAAAATTCTCGAAAATTCTCTCTCAAATATGAGATGGCGAAAATTTTGCTCTTAATTATGTGAGCATTAACTAGACTTTATCTCATACCTTATATTTATAATGCACTACCTTAATCCTATATGGAATATTACCATAATCCTATATGGAATATTACCATAATCTATATGGAATATTACCATACTCTTGGGATTATTTCCATACTCTTAGGATTATTTCCATACTCTCAAGATTATTACCATAATCTTATATGGAAAGGATCTATGCATATACCATAAATATAATTATATCCTTGTGGGATAAAGAGAATAAAATCTTGCCTTTGAGAGAGCTATAGGGCGCGATTTTTCTTGTAGCTACGGGCTGGATGGGCCGGCCAGGATCAAATCACGAGGAATAAAGATGGGCCTCAAATAAATTAATTATCTTATGTTCGGCCCGAACATAAATTAATTTATAAACATTCGATCATGCCACTAGAGAAAGAATGTTGACTTACCCTTTATTACGAAGTTGAGTCGGGCTTGCACTTAGACATTCTGAATCCCGTATTTAAGATATCGAGCGTCCATTAATCATTTATAGCAATCATTGCTTAAAGCGATTAATAACTTCATTTCCTTAAGTAGTACCACTCAACCTTATTATTGTGCTTGAGCTAACTCAACTGCGGGGTTTAGTACAATAAACCTTTTGAGCTCCTTAAGGGGCGTCATCATCCTAGCGGATACGGTGACTCGTCTGAGATAACTAGCGTGACATCTGAAACCTTGCCACCACCCGAGATGCGGAGAATCTTGGGTTAGAACATATAACCCTCACTCATAACAAGTCAAAGTGATGGTCGACAACTCATACTCACCTAATACCTTATCGAGGTTTAGATCATCGTAAGTCACGAGATCTTGGTTCTTCGACGGTCGGAAAGAAGAACACATCTCTTTGTGATCCTTGATACGTCGAGGCGTGCCGGCATAGACAAGCAACTAAGTCAGTCACTTCTTATCTATCTGCGGCTAAGCGACAACTCGTCCTTAAGTCGTCTCGGTGTGAAACTTTTATATCTCATTAAGCTTGACCAATCATACGGACTTACGTGATCTTCTACACCTTTGTATGATCTAACATATATGAGATAAGGGGACACGGATATATGCAATCAAGTATTCAAATCGGATAGGAGATTGTAATAGTGGTAACGAAACATTGTATACAAGCTCAACCAAAGCGCTTTCGGTATACAAATCGACAATCTCCACTTATACTAAAGCAAACTTTTAGTATACAATGTGTCTTTCTACTAGCTATTACAAACAACCATCACTTTGCTTCTCCCACTTATACAAAGTTTCCTTTCTAAGTGGGTGCCATCAGCATAATCGAGTCCTCTAACGTGTCCATCGTAGACTTTTGCGGCGGGCTCTTCGTGAATGGATCCGCTAGATTTTCCGTCGTATCAATCTTTTCAATCAACCGTCACCTCGTCTAACGATTTCTCGTATGACATGGTACTTTCTCTCTATGTGTTTAGTCGCCTTGTGGGTCCGTGGTTCCCGAGTTTGCCTTTTGAGTTATCACGATAAACTATGATACTCTTGGGCAAACCGGTACCACATCTAGATCCATGAGGTAGTTCTTGAACCATCTGACCTCCTTAGAAGCCTCAAGGCGGCTACATATTCGGCTTCCATGGTAGAGTCCGCAATGCATCATTGCTTTGCACTCACTTGAGGATCTGGCTCCACCTCCCAAGGTAAACACATAGCCGAGGTTGACTTTTTCTCATCACGGTCGGCTTGGAAATCCAGTGCAGTATAACCCAAGGCATTAGACTATCGCATGGTAAACTAGCCTATAATCTCGAGTCCTTTTCGGTGCTTGAGTATATGCTTCTTGCGATCGATGAGCTTGTCGAGGTTAGGCGATATCTAGCTACTATGCTACCGCATAGCGGATATCGGGCCTCGTGCATAGCATTGCGTACATGAGACTTCCTACGGCGAGCGTAAGGAACTTGTCTCATTCCTCTATCTCCTTTGCGGTCATAGGTATTGCGTTTTGAATAAAGGCGCCATATGCGAAGGTAGCAATCCTTTCTTGGCGGTGCGCATACTAAAGCAGTAATCACGATATCGATGTAAGGCGCTGAGATAAGCTCAACATTTTCTTCTTGCGATCTCGGTAAACCTTGATCCCGAGAATGTCTGCTGCATCTCCTAAGTCTTTCATTTGAAGCGATCGGATAGCCAACTCTTTCGTCGATATGACTTCACGTTGTTGCCGACTAGAAGGATGTCATCTACATAAAGTGCGAAATACCACATCACCGTTGACATCTAGCGATACACACAACTCTCGCTAGGCAGCTGGGTAAATCCATAGGACTTTACCACCTCGTCAGCGTAAGTTCCATGATCGGGAGGCTGCTTAAGTCCATAAATGGACTTCTTAGCTTCCATACTAGATGCTCTTCACCCTTTACCACATAACCTTGAGGTTCTTTGCATATAGATGTCTCTACCTTCCTCAAGGTAACCGTTTAAGCGGTTTTAACATCCATTGCCAAACCTCTAGGTTGAGTGGGCTGCTATGGCTAGAAAATTACGATGGACTTGAGCATTGCTACGGTGAAAGGTCTCGTCGAAATCGATGCCCTCAATCGAGTGTACCCTTTCGCCACAAGCACGGCTTTAAAAGCGAAACCTCTCCATCGAATCTCTCTTCCTCTTGTATATCCACTTACTACCTATGGCTTCCTTGCCATCGGTAGAGTGTCTTTCATATACATCCATAGCCGTTATGGACTCCATTTCTAAGTCCATAGCGGTGTGCCATGATCTTGCATCAATATCTTGTATCGCCTCCTTGTATGTCCATGGGTCGATTATTGCATGTTCGTCTGCTGGGACTAAATCCGAAGATTCACCCACGAACATAAATCGCTCGGGTTGACGAACAACCCTCCCACTCTGACGAGGTTCTCTGAGCTGATAGCAGCGGTGGGTGCGAGATACTTGTGGTTCTCTAACTTGCACAACTTGCTTGTGTAGGTACCAACATGCGGTCGGTATCTCGGTGGAACTCGACCCACTTCAATTTCTTGAAGTATCGGTGTCGATCCTCCACTAGACTCGACATCTCGTACCTTTGGCTGTCGGTGGTGGAATCGATCATCTTCTAATTCTTGAAGAATGATTTCAACTTTGGACTTATGATTTTCATGTAGTCCTCTTCTAAGAATCGAGCATTAGTCTAATAATGACCTTGATCCTTGGGACTATAGAATAAACCACCTTCGTTCCTCTAGGATAGCGATAAACGACCTTGCGTCGGATCTAGCCTCCAACTTGTCGACCTTCTTGTTCGGCACGTGTCTTTGGGTGCCTTATATCCTTATGTGGCTTAAAGCGGGCTTGCGCCCAAACCACAACTCGAAAGGGTCTTTTCGGTGACTTGGGCGGTACTAGATTTAGCAAGTATGCCGCCGTCTCTAAGGCATACCCCGAGCGAAATAGGCGATGTAGCATAACTCATCATAGATCTAACCATTTCGAAAGAGTCCTATTTCTTGGCTCGACACACCATTTTCTTTGTGGTGTGCCGGTGAAATCTTGTTGGGATGTAATCCCACACTTCACTAGATAGTCCATAAACTCGTTCTTGAGGTATTCGCCACCGCATGATCGAGCATGATGACTTGATACTTTTACTAAGCCGTCTCACTTCCGCCTTAAACTCTTTGAATTTCTCAAAGCATTCGGACTTGCGGTGAAGCGGTATCGTATCCGTACCTTGAGTGTCGTCGATGAAAGTGACAAAATACTCGTACCCCCACGAGCTTGTGTGGACATCGGTCCCACAGTCGAAATGGACTAACTCAACATTTCTTTGGCTCTATAACCCCCGCTTTGAAGGGTGCAGTCGACATCTTACCTTCATCACGGGATTCGCGGGTGGGAGCAGATGTAGTGAGATTACCAACGCTCCATTCTTAGCGGTCTTTGGATCCTATTTAGATTGATGTGACCTAATCTAAGATGCCGAGAGAAAAGTAGAGTCATCTTCTTGAAGAAAACTTTCTCTTTTAGGGTTTGATGAAGATCTGACATAGTTATAGGTATTATGTTTTGCAGAAATAGTATAAAGCGAATTATATAAAGTGCCGACACGAGATAACCGTCATTTCTTATGATAGAAACACCACTATCAAAAATAACAGAATATCCATGAGTAAATAATTTGAAAGCAGAAACAAGGTTCATGAAAATCCGGCACATATAAAGCGTCTTTCAAAACTAAAGCTGTTGTCCCAAAACATAAAAAACATCTCCAAGCTGCAGCGACTTGACTTTCGCGCGTTGCCCATGGAATCGTTATCTCGCCATCAAGCGACTCCCTTGTCGCGGGAACCCACGCAGGTGTAACAAACATGATCGATTGCGCCCGTATCTACTACCCGAGAATGGGTAGAACAAGTCGCTAAACATGTTTCCGTTACTAAAGCAAGCGGCGTACCTTGAGCTTGAGCATAGGGCACTTGGCCTTGATGCCCGTCTTACCGCACTTGAAGCACTTGCCCTTCTCCTTTGGCTTCTTCAAGCCTCGGTGGCAACCATGTTCTTGTTCCCATTACTCCCACTATTTCCCTTGCCTCTACCACCTTTGGCACCCTTTTCTATTTCCATTTTGCGATGAAAATTTTGGGCCCTTAGATGTGCTAAGAGCATGTGCTCCTTTTCCCATAACTCCTTCCATGACAGCGAGATCATTAAGCAGCGACTAAGTGTAAACTCGGTCTTGCTCATGATCGCATTCGCGAAAGTTCTCAAAGACTTGGGCGGTGTATTGAGGATGATATCGACCTTGGCCGCCGTCAATACCTCCTCCCAGTGATCAAGACTATCCATGAGATGAGTCGTGTGGGAGACATGTTCATGGACGAACTTCCTTCTTCCATCTTACGCATGAATTTCTCTCATTGTGTGGGCGGTTGTCGATCCATTGCCCAAACTTACTCTCGAGACTTGACCAAATATCGATCGCGTCTACCATCGGTGATCTTTGCGGTGCAAGCCTTTGGACATCGTAGTCATCATATAGCATTTAGCCATATTGTTTGACTTATTCCAAAGTGCCTTGACTCTCATTGCTCATTAGTCGATCGTCGATAAGGGCATCGGGTTTAGGAGTAGTGAGAACAAACATGTGTTCTTGACGATAAGAACATATTCCATGTTTCGTTTCCACTCGATAAAATTTGGACGGATAGCGGTTTTGTGCGAGCATATTGATAATCGGCGTAAGAGACATATACGAAGCGATAATGTAAAACACATAAGCATCGATCGCAAATAATTCGTAACAATAATATTGTAACCTTTTGATAAAACAATATTAATTGAAACCTCCAATCGCCCGAGGAATTCCACATGCGAGCCGCGCGTGTGGGCGTTTACATGAACCCCTCGACCGGACTAAAATATACCTTTTAGTCGTTTAATTTCAATCCATGTCGACTTATCCTTATGATGAATGAAATTAATGATTGGACCTTACTAGACCACATCACTATCGCGAGAAGGACTTGGCGGGAAGTTGTACTTGAGGTGATGTCTAAGCAATGACCACAATTTTAACGATGAGAAGATGAATTCTTAGAATTGGTATACTCACTCGGACCATACCGCTTCCAATTCAAATTCTTTTGTTATCTCATTTATATCTATCTCTAGAGAACTTATGAAAATCGCACATGCAAGCCGCAGCGTGTGGGCGTTTACATGAAACTCCCACTTCTCAATAGATTTAAAATGTTTTATTTAGAAATCTCATCTAACAAACTTATGATAAGCAGTGCAAGCAAGCCCGCGCGTGTGGGCGTTTACTCACGGTCGTCTCGCTTTGTTTAGAGATCAAAAGTGGAGGTCTTGACATTTTAATTTGAAAAATTAATTTGTCGGGTTGCTTGCTTAGTCTTTTTATTCAAAGGTTTGTCCATGCGAGATCACGTAATCTAGCATGCTTTTCTATAGAACTCGACATGTAAAACATGCTCGCGAAATTCTAAAATATGCTTGATAAGCGCGATAAACCTAGCATGCTTACTATGCGCATCAATTCGTAAAACACTTAAAGGTTTGTCAGCGTAATATAAACATACATAACATACTCTGCATAATTTAAACATCCACGACATGCATATGAGCGATAAAAATAAAATAAAGCGTTCATCGCGGCCCGATCGTGAAACACGCACATTTAAATCTAATCTATTACATAGATTTACAAAGTGCAAATTAAACTTGACAGACCTCGCGTGCGCGGCGCGGACGGATTCAACAATTGGGCCTCGCGTGCGGGCGCGGGCGGAAAATCTGGAAGCAGTGCGGGCGGGTCATTGTCTGTTTGGGCAGCGCTGGGGAAAGCCCGACCAGCGCGCCCGACCTCGCGCGCCGCTTTGCCGCGTGCTCGCTCGCGGGCTGCCTCATGATCGCTAAAGCGACCGCGACCCGTCGGCTGCGCGCGTGCGCCACGCCCGGCGCGAGCGTCTGCGAGAGGCGTCGTCGCCCGGCGGCGAGCTTCGCGACCGCGATGCGCTCGCCATGGCGCCGGGGTTTCATGGCGTGACAGCGCCCGTCGCTAGCTCGCTCGCTCGCTCGGCGCCGGCGGCCGTACCTCGCGATCGCTTCGATCGCTCGCGTGGCGCCGGGGATCTCGTCTTGTGACGCGCCCGTCGCCCGCGCCCTCGCGATCGCCCTAGCGACCGCGAGGCTTCGCTCGCGAATACCGTCGAGGGGCTGCCGAGCTACTGTTTTCCGTCGTTTCGTTCTTCGTTCTTTCGTCTTCGTTCTTCTTTACGGATAAGATTTACATAATAAAATCTAATCTAACCACGGATTTTCTCGTGGTGTAAAACAAAACCAACAAAACAAAAGCGAGCCACGATGAGCGACAAATCCACAATTATAATAAGCGCGTAATAATCAGCGTGAATTAATCCAGCGAGCGAATTACGATCGGGCTCGATACCAGTGTAGGGAAAGCGTATGTTAACCCCGCCGAGGATCCGTCTTGGGTGTTTAATTCACCATACATTGATTATAAACCTAGCATGCGTCTATATAATTAAATCGCAACACGTTGGGGTTTTCACGTGTTTACCTTTGGATGCATCGAGGTGGATCGAGCGGGATGAGCGGATCGAGCGGATCGAGACTCGTGCTTTGACCTTACGGGCTGTATCCGGGTTGCCCAATCTCCAGCGTCGGTGAGGGCGATCTATGGAGAATGCTTGGAAAATCACCCGATGCTCTAGGCAAAATTTTCGAAAATTCTCTCTCTCAAATATGATGATGGCGAAAATTTTGCTCTTAATTATGTGAGCATTAACCTAGACTTTATCTCATACCTTATATTTATAATGCACTACCTTAATCCTATATGGAATATTACCATAATCCTATATGGAATATTACCATAATCTATATGGAATATTACCATACTCTTAGGATTATTTCCATACTCTTAGGATTATTTCCATACTCTCGGGATTATTACCATAATCTTATATGGAAAGGATCTATGCATATACCATAAATATAATTATATCCTTGTGGGATAAAGAGAATAAAATCTTGCCTTTGAGAGCATATAGGGCGCGATTTTCTTGTAGCTACGAACTGGATGGGCCGGCCGAGGATCAAATCTGAGGAATAAAGATGGGCCTCAAATAAATTAATTATCTTATGTTCGACCCGAACATAAATTAATTTATAAACATTCGATCATGCCACTAGAGAAAGAATGTTGACTTACCCTTTATTACGAAGTTGAGTCGGGCTTGCACTTAGACATTCTGAATCCCGTATTTAAGATATCGAGCGTCCATTAATCATTTATAGCAATCATTGCTTAAAGCGATTAATAACTTCATTTCCTTAAGTAGTACCACTCGACCTTATTATTGTACTTGAGCTAACTCAACTGCGGGGTTTAGTACAATAAACCTTTGAGCTCCTTAAGGGGCGTCATCATCCTAGCGGATACGGTGACTCGTCTGAGATAACTAGCGTGACATCTGAAACTTGCCACCACCCGAGATCACGGAGAATCTTGGGTTAGAACATATAACCCTCACTCATAACAAGTCGAAGTGATGGTCGACAACTCATACTCACCTAATACCTTATCGAGGTTTAGATCATCGTAAGTCACGAGATCTTGGTTCTTCACGGCGGTCGGAAAGAAGAACTCATCTCTTGTGATCCTTGATACGTCGAGGCGTACCGGCATAGACAAGCAACTAAGTCAGTCACTTCTTATCTATCTGCGGCTAAGCCGACAACTCGTCCTTAAGTCGTCTCGGTTTGTGAAACTTTTATATCTCATTAAGCTTGACCAATCATACGGACTTACGTGATCTTCTACACCTTGTATGATCTAACATATATGAGATAAGGGGACACGGATATATGCAATCAAGTATTCAAATCGGATAGGAGATTGTAATAGTGGTAACGAGGAAACATTGTATACAAGCTCGACCAAGCGCTTTCGATTATACAAATCAACAATCTCCCACTTATACTAAAGCAAACTTTTAGTATACAATGTGTCTTTCTACTAGCTATTACAAACAACCATCACTTTGCTTCTCACTTATACAAAGTTTCCTTTCTAAGTGGGTGCCATCAGCGCAATCGAGTCCTCTAACGTGTCCATCGTAGACTTTTGCGGCGGGCTCTTCGTGAATGGATCCGCTAGATTTTCCGTCGTATCAATCTTTTCAATCAACCGTCACCTCGTCTAACGATTTCTCGTATGACATGGTACTTTCTCTCTATGTGTTTAGTCGCCTTGTGGGTCCGTGGTTCCTTGAGTTTGCCGCTGCACGAGTTATCACGATAAACTATGATACTCTTGGGCAAACCGGTACCACATCTAGATCCATGAGGTAGTTCTTGAACCATCTGACCTCCTTAGAAGCCTCAAGGCGGCTACATATTCGGCTTCCATGGTAGAGTCCGCAATGCATCATTGCTTTGCACTCACTTGGGATCGGCTCCACCTCCCAAGGTAAACACATAGCCGAGGTTGACTTTTTCTCATCACGGTCGGCTTGGAAATCCAGTGCATGTATAACCCAAGGCATTAGACTATCGCATGGTAAACTAGCCTATAATCTCGAGTCCTTTTCGGTGCTTGAGTATATGCTTCTTGCGATCGATGAGCTTGTCGAGGTTAGGCGATATCTAGCTACTATGCTACCGCATAGCGGATATCGGGCCTCGTGCATAGCATTGCGTACATGAGACTTCCTACGGCGGAGCGTAAGGAACTTGTCTCATTCCTCTATCTCGCTGCGGTCATGGGTATTGCGTTTTGAATAAAGGCGCCATATGCGAAGGTAGCAATCCTTTCTTGGCGGTGCATACTAAAGCAGTAATCACGATATCAATGTAAGGCGCTGAGATAAGCTCAACATTTTCTTCTTGCGATCTCGGTAAACCTTGATCCCAGAATATGCTGCTGCATCTCTAAGTCTTTCATTTGAAAGCGATCGGATAGCCAACTCTTTCGTCGATATGACTTCACGTTGTTGCCGACTAGAAGGATGTCATCTACATAAAGTGCGAAATACCACATCACGTTGACATCTAACCGATACACACAACTCTCGCTGAGCAGCTGGGTAAATCCATAGGACTTTACCACCTCGTCAGCGTAAGTTCCATGATCGGGAGGCTGCTTAAGTCCATAAATGGACTTAAGCTTCCATACTAGATGCTCTTCACCCTTTACCACATAACCTTGAGGTTCTTTGCATATAGATGTCTCTACCTTCCTCAAGGTAACCGTTTAAGCGGTTTTAACATCCATTGCCAAACCTCTAGGTTGAGTGGGCTGCTATGGCTAGAAGAATTACGATGGACTTGAGCATTGCTACGGTGAAAGGTCTCGTCGAAATCGATGCCCTCAATCGAGTGTACCCCTTCGCACAAGCACGGCTTTAAAGCGAAACCTCTCCATCGGAATCTCTCTTCCTCTTGTATATCCACTTACTACCTATGGCTTCCTTGCCATCGGTAGAGTGTGTCTTTCATATACATCCATAGCCGTTATGGACTCCATTTCTAAGTCCATAGCGGTGTGCCATAATCTTGCATCAATATCTTGTATCGCCTCCTTGTATGTCCATGGGTCGATTATTGCATGTTAAATCTGGGACTAAATCCGAAGATTCACCCACGAACATAAATCGCTCGGGTTGACGAACAACCCTCCCACTCTGACGAGGTTCTCTGAGGCACAATAGCAGCGGTGGGTGCGAGATACTTGTGGTTCTCTAACTTGCACAACTTGCTGTGTAGGTACCACTTATGCGGTCGGTATCTCGGTGGAACTCGACCCACTTCAATTTCTTGAAGTATCGGTGTCGATCCTCCCACTAGACTCGACATCTCGTACCTTTGGCTGTCGGTGGTGGAATCGATCATCTTCTAATTCTTGAAGAATGATTTCAACTTTGGACTTATGATTTTCATGTAGTCCTCTTCTAAGAATCGAGCATTAGTCTAATAATGACCTTGATCCTTGGGACTATAGAATAAACCACCTTTCGTTCCTCTAGGATAGCGATAAGCGACCTTGCGTCGGATCTAGCCTCAACTTGTCGACCTTCTTGTTCGGCACATGTCTTTGGTGCCCCATATCCTTATGTGGCTTAAAGCGGGCTGCGCCCAAACCACAACTCGAAAGGGTCTTTTCGGTGACTTGGGCGGTACTAGATTTAGCAAGTATGCGCCGTCTCTAAGGCATACCCCGAGCGAAATAAGCGATGTAGCATAACTCATCATAGATCTAACCATTTCGAAAGAGTCCTATTTCTTGGCTCGACACACCATTTCTTTGTGGTGTGCCGGTGAAATCTTGTTGGGATGTAATCCCACACTTCACTAGATAGTCCATAAACTCGTTCTTGAGGTATTCGCCACAGCATGATCGAGCCATGATGACTTGATACTCTTACCTAACCGTCTCCACTTCCGCCTTAAACTCTTTGAATTTCTCAAAGCATTCGGACTTGCGGTGAAGCGGTATATGTATCCGTACCTTAGTGTCGTCGATGAAAGTGACAAAATACTCGTACCCTCCACGAGCTTGTGTGGACATCGGTCCCACGGTCGAAATGGACTAACTCAACATTTCTTTGGCTCTATAACCCCCGCTTTGAAGGTGCAGTGTGACATCTTACCTTCATCACGAGGATTCGCGGTGGGAGCAGATGTAGTGAGATTACCAACGCTCCATTCTTAGCGGTCTTTGGATCCTATTTAGATTGATGTGACCTAATCTAAGATACCGAGAGAAAAGTAGAGTCATCTTCTGAAGAAAACTTTCTCTTTTAGGGTTTGATGAAGATCTGACATAGTTATAGGTATTATGTTTTGCGAGAAATAGTATAAAGCGAATTATATAAAGTGCCGACACGGATAACCGTCATTTCTTATGATAGAAACACCACTATCAAAAATAACGAGAATATCCATGAGTAAATAATTTGAAAGCGAAACAAGGTTCATGAAAATCCGGCACATATAAAGCGTCTTTCAAAACTAAAGCTGTTGTCCCAAAACATAAAAAACATCTCCAATAGCATGACTTGACTTTCGCGCGTTGCCCATGGAATCGTTATCTCGCCATCAAGCGACTCCCTTGTCGCGGGAACCCACGCAGGTGTAACAAACATGATCGATTCGCCCGTATCTACTACCGAGAATGGGTAGAACAAGTCGCTAAACATGTTTCCGTTACTAAAGCAAGCAGCGTACCTTGAGCCTTGAGCATAGGGCACTTGGCCTTCAATGCCCAGTCTTACCGCACTTGAAGCACTTGCCCTTCTCCTTTGGCTTCTTCAAGCCTCGGTGCAACCATGTTCTTGCTCCCATTACTCCCACTATTTCCTTGCCTTTACCACCTTTGGCACCCTTTTCTATTTCCATTTTGCGATGAAAATTTTGGGCCCTTAGATGTGCTAGCAGAGCATGTGCTCCTTTTCCATAACTCCTTCCATGACAACGAGATCATTAAACAGCGACTAAGTGTAAACTCGGTCTTGCTCATGATCGCATTCACGCAGTTCTCAAAAGACTTGGGCGTGTATTGAGGATGATATCGACCTTGGCCGCCGTCGATACCTCCTCCCAGTGATCAAGACTATCCATGAGATGAGTCGTGTGGGAGACATGTTCATGGACGAACTTCCTTCTTCCATCTTACTGCAGATTTCTCTCATTGTGTGGGCGGTTTGTCGATCCATTGCCCAAACTTACTCTCGAGACTTGACCAAATATCGATCGCGTCTACCATCGGTGATCTTTGCGGTTACAAGCCTTTGGACATCGTAGTCATCATATAGCATTTAGCCATATTGTTTGACTTATTCAAAGTGCCTTGACTCTCATTGCTCATTAGTCGATCGTCGATAAGGGCATCGGGTTTAGGAGTAGTGAGAACAAACATGTGTTCTTGACGATAAGAACATATTCCATGTTTCGTTTCCACTCGATAAAATTTGGACGGATAGCGGTTTTGTGCGAGCATATTGATAATCGGTAAGAGACATATCGAAGCGATAATGTAAAACACATAAGCATCGATCGCAAATAATTCGTAACAATAATATTGTAACCTTTTGATAAAACAATATTAATTGAAACCTCCAATCGCGAGGAATTCCACATACAAGCCGCGCGTGTGGGCGTTTACATGAACCCCTCGACCGGACTAAAATATACCTTTTAGTCGTTTAATTTCAATCCATGTCAACTTATCCTTATGACAAATGAAATTAATGATTGGACCTTACTAGACCACATCACTATCGCGAAGGGACTTGGCGGGAAGTTGTACTTGAGGTGATGTCTAAGCAATGACCACAATTTTAACGTGAAGATGAATTCTTAGAATTGGTATACTCGCTCGGACCATACGCTTCCAATTCAAATTCTTTTGTTATCTCATTTATATCTATCTCTAGAGAACTTATGAAAATCGCACATACAAGCCCAGCGTGTGGGCGTTTACATGAAACTCCCACTTCTCGATAGATTTAAAATGTTTTATTTAGAAATCTCATCTAACAAACTTATGATAAGCAGTGCAAGCAAGCCGCGCGTGTGGGCGTTTACTCACGGTCGTCTCGCTTTGTTTAGAGATCAAAAAGTGGAGGTCTTGACATTTTAATTTGAAAAATTAATTTGTCGGGTTGCTTGCTTAGTCTTTTTATTCAAAGGTTTGTCCATGCAGATCACGTAATCTAGCATGCTTTTCTATAGAACTCGACATGTAAAACATGCTCATGAGAATTCTAAAATATGCTTGATAAGCGCGATAAACCTAGCATGCTTACTATGCGCGTCAATTCGTAAAACACTTAAGGTTTGTCAGCGTAATATAAACATACATAACATACTCTTGCATAATTTAAACATCCACGACATGCATATGAGCGATAAAAATAAAATAAAGCGTTCGCCAGCGGCCCGATCGTGAAACACTGCACATTTAAATCTAATCTATTACATAGATTTACAAAGTGCAATTAAACTTGACAGGCCTCGCGTGCAGGCGCGGACGGATTCAACAATTGGGCCTCGCGTGCGGGCGCGGGCGGAAAATCTGGAAAAAGCGGTGCGGGCGGGTCGGCCCAAAAAGTCTGGGCAGCGCTGAGGCGAAAGCCCGAGCGCGCCCGACCTCGCGCGCCGCTGCCGCGTGCTCGCTCGCGGGCTGCCTCGCGATCGCTAAAGCGACCGCGACCCGTCGGCTGCGCGTGCGCGGCCACCCCCGGCGCGAGCGTCTGCGAGGCGTCGTCGCCCGGCGGCGAAACTTCGCGACCGCGATGCGCTCATGGCCGGGTTTCGCGTGAGCGCGCGCCCGTCGCCCGCTAGCTTCGCTCGCTTCGCGCCCGCGGCGGGTATCCTCGCGATCGCTCGATCGCTCGCGTGGCGCCGAGGATCTCGTCTTGTGACGCGCGCCCGTCGCCCGCGCCCTCGCGATCGCCCTAGCGACCGCGAGGCTCGCTTCGCGAATACCGTCGAGGGGCTGCCGAGCTACTGTTTTTCCGTCGTTTCGTTCTTCGTTCTTTCGTCTTCGTTCTTCTTTTACGGATAAGATTTACATAATAAAATCTAATCTAACCACGGATTTTCTCGTGGTGTAAAAAACAAAACCAACAAAACAATAAGCGAGCCACGATGAGCGACAAATCCACAATTATAATAAAGCGCGCGTAATAATCAGCGTGAATTAATCCAGCGAGCGAATTACGATCCGGGCTCGATACCAGTGTAGGAAAGCGTATGTTAACCCTCGCCCGAGGATCCATCTTGGGTGTTTAATTCACCATACATTGATTATAAACCTAGCATGCGTCTATATAATTAAATTGCGACACGTTGGGGTTTTCTCGTGTTTACCTTTGGATGCGTCGAGGTGGATCGAGCGGGATGAGCGGATCGAGCGGATCGAGACTCGTGCTTTGACCTTACGGGCTGTATCCGGTTGCCCAATCTCCAGCGTCGGTGAGGGCGATCTATGGAGAATGCTTGGAAAATCACCCAATGCTCTCTCTGCAAATTTTCGAAAATTCTCTCTCAAATATGAGATGGCGAAAATTTTGCTCTTAATTATGTGAGCATTAACCTAGACTTTATCTCATACCTTATATTTATAATGCACTACCTTAATCCTATATGGAATATTACCATAATCTATATGGAATATTACCATAATCTATATGGAATATTACCATACTCTTAGGATTATTTCCATACTCTTAGGATTATTTCCATACTCTCGGGATTATTACCATAATCTTATATGGAAAGGATCTATGCATATACCATAAATATAATTATATCCTTGTGGGATAAAGAGAATAAAATCTTGCCTTTGAGAGCTATAGGGCGCGATTTTCCTTGTAGCTACGGGCTGGATGGGCGGCCGGGGATCAAATCACGAGGAATAAAGATGGGCCTCAAATAAATTAATTATCTTATGTTCGACCCGAACATAAATTAATTTATAAACATTCGATCATGCCACTAGAGAAAGAATGTTGACTTACCCTTTATTACGAAGTTGAGTCGGGCTTGCACTTAGACATTCTGAATCCCGTATTTAAGATATCGAGCGTCCATTAATCATTTATAGCAATCATTGCTTAAAGCGATTAATAACTTCATTTCCTTAAGTAGTACCACTCAACCTTATTATTGTACTTGAGCTAACTCAACTGCGGGGTTTAGTACAATAAACCTTTGAGCTCCTTAAGGGGCGTCATCATCCTAGCGGATACGGTGACTCGTCTGAGATAACTAGCGTGACATCTGAAACCTTGCCACCACCCGAGATGCGGAGAATCTTGGGTTAGAACATATAACCTCACTCATAACAAGTCAAAGTGATGGTCGACAACTCATACTCACCTAATACCTTATCGAGGTTTAGATCATCGTAAGTCACGAGATCTTGGTTCTTCACGGCGGTCGGAAAGAAGAACACATCTCTTTGTGATCCTTGATACGTCGAGGCGTACCGGCATAGACAAGCAACTAAGTCAGTCACTTCTTATCTATCTGCGGCTAAACCGACAACTCGTCCTTAAGTCGTCTCGGTTGTGAAACTTTTATATCTCATTAAGCTTGACCAATCATACGGACTTACGTGATCTTCTACACCTTGTATGATCTAACTTATATATGAGATAAGGGGACACGAGATATATGCAATCAAGTATTCAAATCGGATAGGAGATTGTAATAGTGGTAACGAAACATTGTATACAAGCTCAACAAAGCGCTTTCGATATACAAATCTGGAATACGATGAATTGTGGAATACACGAATGAGGTCGACATCTCCTTTGCCTTCTCAAGTCTTGCTTCATTCGATCATCCTTGGCCTCGTGTTGCCTAAGACACGGTTTACCACGACACAGGAATCTCCCAGATCTGGATCTTTTCCACTTTCAACTCCTTGGCGCGGAGTCAAATGGGGCCGTACTCCACCTCGTTATTCGTGGTCGGAAGGAAAAGCCGGTGCATAGGTCACTTCTTGTTTATGCGGGCGAGGAGGAGGATGCTGCTCATGCCCGTTTGCATGAAGCCTCGTCCACGTACATCTGCCAGCAACCATCAGACGGGTGCGGGGATCGATTCCTCGGCGTGGGGGCGGGAGTTGGGTGACCTCATTGGTAGGGTCGACCTCGGTGAATTTGGCCTCCACCGGGAAGTCGTGAGCTTGCCCTTTTATGGCGGCTGGGGAGTATATAATGTCGTGCTCGCCGAGCTCGGTGCCACTTGGCTATCGTCGGATGACTACGGTTTTGACAAGACTTGTCTCAAGGGTAAGTCGGTTAGCACCTGGACGGAATGAGCCTGGAAGTAAGGTCGGAGGCGTCGCTTGGCGTTCACTAGGGCTAGTGCTACCTTTTCGAGGCTGGTGTACCTCGTCTCCGGTCCTTTGAGATCCGGCTAATAAAGTAGATGGGGAGTTATCGTCCCCCTCGTCTCGTACCAATACCGCCTTGATTGCCTCGTCAGGGCGGCGGATATAAAGAAAGGGCTCGCCTTGCTTCGGGCGGACGGTCGGCGGTCGGCGAGATACTCTTTCGGTTGTGAAGGCGACACTGGTGTTCTTCGCGCGAGCGAAGTCAGGAGCTCTCCTCAAGATCTTGAAGAAGGAAGCGCTTCTCGGCGGCCGAGATAAGAATCTGTTGAGGGCGGCTAGGCACCCGGTGAGTTGTGGATCTCACGGATGGTCTTTGCTTTTGCATGTCGAAACCTTGTTTTTCACCTTAGTGGGATTTGCCTTGAGCCTTCTTGAAAACCAGCATCGAGGAATTTACCGTCTTCACCATGAATGTGCACTTACGGGGTTGAGCTTGAGGTTGGCCGACGAGGAGTTGGAGGATGGTTAGGGGTCGTCGGTAGCGACCCTCCGTTTTGACTTTTGACTACGATATCGTCGGCGTAGACCTCGACAATCTCCCTATGTGGTCTTTGAATATTGCGTCCACCATACGGTAGGTAGCTCGGCGTTCTTGACCGAAAGGCATCTTCCGATGCGTAAAAGGCGCGAAGTCGATGATGAGCAGCTGTCTTGGGGCGTCCTCCGGGCTCATCGAGTTTGGTGGTACCTTTGTGCAGATCCGAAGCGAAGACCTCGTGGCCTACCGGTGCCTCAGCTTCTTGTCGATGTCGGGAGGGTAACAATCTTTCGGCGATGTTTGTTGAGGTCGGTGTAGTCGACACACATCGCCACCCTCCTCGGCTTTCGGACCACGGTTGGATTAGCCGTCCGGTCGGTGTAACCTCGAACAAGATCTTGGCCTTACGGGTTGAGTCACCGTCTCTTATGACTGGGCTGCTCGCCATAAACACTCTTTTCTTCTGCCGGCGGCTTAGTGGCGGGTCGATGTTGAGCGATGAGTTATGAGCTCGGGTGACACTCGGTCATGTCGAGTGGGGACCATGCGAACACGTCCCTGTATTCCCTCAGAAGCTGCATGACATGCTGCCGAATATCAGCTGGGCCCTGGATGCCGACCTTGACAACTTTGGAGGGGTCGTCGTCGTATATAGTTGAAGGTTCTCGGTCGAGTCGTCCGGGGTGGCGGCTCACGGGATTCTGTAATTGCTATGCCTGAGGCAAGGCTACATCCTGGGTTGAGACTCGTAGGCATTCTTTGGCTGCTGTTTGGTCACACTGGATGCTTAGTACCCCACCGGGGTGGGTATCTTGATTGTGGTGGTACACGAGCGGGCGACCTGGTGGCGTACGGCGATCTCGCCCGGGATGATGTTATGCGGAGGGGGCTCGGACCGGGAAAAATTGAATGGCCTTTGTGGCCGACACAGGAGCACGTCCTACGGTTGTCGGAAGGGTAATTACACCTTGGGTTGAACCGCCTCTGAGTGAAGCTCCATGGCTGGGATGGTGCGGGGCGTATTTGAATTCCTCCGACCTCGAGTTTATCGAGGCAGTTACGGAAGATAATCTTGTGGAGGCACCGATGTCGATGTAGACCCGGTGGGCGTTCTTGTTGCCCCCACGGCTTGTATCGTGATGGCGTCTTGGTGGGGCATGATTTTGGGCACGGGTCGTCTTTGGAGAACACGATGTTCTCACCATCCAGAGTCGCTTGTTTTTGGCTCCTCGGGGCCGGCCTCGAGCTTCGTTCTTTAACGACGACCTCGTTGTTCCTTTATGGGCGATCCGATAATGGCATAGACTGCTCCATAGCATTGGGACCTTCGTCCTCGTCGTCTTCAGGTTGGGTCGTCGTTGAGATCGGTCCGTAGTTGTTGCCACCTCCATTCTTCCTCTGCACTTCTTGTTCCCTGGCCGAGCTCGGTCGCGGTATTTCTTGAGGGCTCCTCCTTTGACGAGCTCGTCAATCTGCGAGCCAGAGTTTACGCAATCTTCGGTATCGTGACCATACCCTTGGTGATAGTCACAATACTTCTCCGTCGACCTCTTCTTAGATCCTCCTTTCATAGGAGGGGGTTTAGGGAAGAGCTCGGTGTGGAGCTCGAATATCTCCGCCCTCGATTTGAGCAGATGAGGCGCTTTGCCGCCAGGGTTTTGCCGAGGTCTAGCACGGACTCAATGGCCTCTCTTGATTCTATCGAAGGCACTTCGGCGATCAGCGCCTCGACTTCGGTCATCTGGCTTCTTTCGTTCAACCCTCTGCTCATCCCAGATCTCTCTTTTCTTCCGATCTGACTCGTCCCCTTTGACATAGTTGTCCACCAGGTTCCAAAGTTTACTCGCCGTCTTTGGTTTCTCCCTGGTGATTTCTTTGTTCAGTGCGCCAGGTCGGATCCCGTTTTTGAACGCATTGATGATGTACAGATCGTTACTATCATCAATCTTGAGGGATTCCTTGATGAACCGTGAGACAAAATTTGACATCGTCTCGTCTCGCCCTGGCGGATGGTGGCGGTCGGACGAAGGCATTGAGGTGACATCTTGATAGAAGCGCCATTTGGCGATCCATGAGATCACAGGCGGTGTATCTTGTTTTGGCGGGCGGGTGAACCAACGTCGGGCGTTGGAGATCGGCACCTCGGGAAGATTTTGCACATGAAAATCTTCAATTCCTTGATTCGCCATGTTGGTAGTGTGGCGAAAAGGAAGTCGGAGGGTCCCAAGACCATCGTGGCGGCGATGTTGGTGCCGGTATCGGCTTGAGGCAGGCGTGTCTAGAATCTCCACGGAGAAAGGAGATGATTCTTCCGTGCGGTCGAACCGGGAGATCGTTGCCATCTCTCTACGGAGGGTGGGAGATCGGTGGCGGCGTCATCGTCTCTTGAGGAGTTCGGCTCGCCTTTCTCTCTCTCTTCTCGGCTCTCGTTCGCCTGGCGAGGTGGAGGCGGTGCGCCGGGTGGTGGCGACTGGTGGCTGGCGGTGCGGGATGAATGGCTGCGACCATCTCGGCGGTGATTGACCTCGGGCGGCGGGTTAGTGTCGCGTTCCGGCTATTGTGCCGATGTGAGCGTTGACCACTTGGTGGGGCGAGCGACCTCGGGCGGCTGTAATCACGGTTCGGGCACTCGAGGTGCCGCTCCATTTGTCCTCGGTGAAGAAATTTTGGAATTGGCGAGATTGGCATTGAGGAACTCGAGACACGGCTCGGCGAGGACTTCGTGGACCGGTGAACCGCTTTGTTCGTTGGCGTTGAGTCGCATCCTCTTCCTCGTTAGAGGCGGCGATCACGAGGTGTATGGGAATGTTCTCCATGTAACCCTCGGGCGTGTGGCCGGTGGTGTCTGCGATCTCCTTCCATGACGGCTGCGTGACCACCGATCGTCATCGGCCGCGGTTGTTGCCGGCATCGGCGGCGGTGCTAGCGTTTGCACGTGTTCTTGCCATTAAATCGTAGAAAAACGAAGCATTTTTGTTCAGTGTTTCCCACAGACGGCGCCAATGATAAATCTAGTGTATGTTAATATACGAGATTTGTGTGAAGCAGTAAAGAACACCAAGGCTTTTACGTGGTTCGATCGAGAATAAGATCTACGTCCACGGAGGAGTGATTCCTCAATACTTTCACTATGATTTGATTACAATGAGTGTAGCTAAAAGCTCTTAGTATTCAATAAGTTGCTAACCCTTTTACCGTCGATCTAACCTCTATTTATACATATCTGAGGACCCCTAAAGACGTGCCCAATCCCTCAGATCCCCTCTATGTAGGGACTCTTCGTCTCGCCTGTAGGGTGGCGCCTTTGACCAAGTCTGGATTAGGGTTTAGAGGCTGGGGCTTAATCGCGTGGGCCGATACCAAGTCAGGCCCAGCTCGTTTGGGCCTGGGCGGTTGAGCCATATCCCATCATTGATTGTCGTTGTTTATGTTCTTCCCTTCTTATATAGCTTTATGTGAGAGAGAACCAATTATCTTGGATCGATGTATGATCACCTAACAATAATTAATGTCTTTATTTTATCTGGTGTCAATTAGCGATTCTGTACATATAATCTTCCTTTTATTTGGTGTGCTTAGCCATATCTCTAATGTGTTGTCAAATTTTTGTACAGTTACTGTTTTTGGTTTTATTTTGCAGTGTGTTGGCACAAATGATGATGGTTGGGAGACTGTCGGCCAGAAAAGGCCTTCAAAGATGCATCACAAGGTCTCCTCTCCTTACAAATTTAACAAACATGGACTGTTTGATGTGGGAGGCACCTCCTTACCAAAGCTGGAGAAATAGCTAACATTGGGATATGCTACATTATATATGAACGAAAGACCAACAAGTGTGCTATCATTTCAATTTTAATTGTAACGAATGATTTTGGGATTGAAGTTGTCAAGCGAATATTTTGGTAATTTTAGGATTGGTTGCGCTGTAATTGGATATAATTATAGTTTGTTTTTAAGATTGATTGGTTGAATTAAATATGAATATCGTATTCTGAATTGTTATTAAATATTAAATTTTAGAAAAATGTCAATTGAAAATAGGTTTAAAAAATGTAAAAAACTAGTCTAATATATAGATACAACCTACAACAACGGGTTGCGTCACCTATGTACGAAAACGTTCATGATGGACATTTATCGATGTTATAGGTCTCTACTACATCAGGCTCTATATCCAAGACATCAGGCATATGGCATTGTACGTATCTACGGAAACGGACATCAAACTCTACGACATCGGGCTTTGTATGTTGCCGTACCAACATACGACAATAGGCAATGTTTGTTGTCTTTGAGTGTCTGTTTTCAGCATCCTACGACATCACCACCTACAACAACAGGCAATTTCACCATATGGCAACGAACATTGCCCCTTGTCTATTAGATTTTTTGTAGTAGTGTAATTACAACACATGAAATAGAGTTTCAACTGATATATACTTTCAAATAATGGTCGTAAATTCCTTTGTCAACCAAAAGTCCAAATTGTAAGTGCCATGGATTTAACTATAAGATCACAAAGATGCGATAATTATTCTCAAACACACATTTTTCTCTTTGAAGATTACTAGTCGCACTCTCTGCCGCGTCTCTAACAGTGTAAGTGAGAATGTAACATCTCCAATGATTTTTTTTTTTTAAAAATCAGTATAAAAATAAACGAACTTCTCCAAAAACTAAGATAGAATGACATCAATTGTAGTAGCCCGAAAATTTTATAGTAATTAATAACGGTTAATTAAGTACTATTAAAGGCTTAAAAATTATTTAAGCCTTAAGAATTCATAAAATTCAATATAGTGAAATATTAATCGGTATAACTCCGATTAATTTAAGATTTGTATATATGGAATCGAAAAATGTAGAGCATTATTAGAAATGGGTTTAATTGTGATAAAATATGAATTATATGTTTATTAATGTATGTTTGCATGAAAAAAAAAAAAAAATTAAAATATGATATTAATTAAAAATTATGTTATGAAATGCATTAATCATTTTACTTATTATTTTCTTATAAAATGGGATAAAATATTATTTACAGTATTAAATGTCTTGAATAAATTTATTTTATTAAGAGTTAGTGATAAAAGAATTATCTTACATAATTTTGAAAATTAAGAAGTATTATAGTAATGAAATGAATTTTATTAAATAAAGTGATTTAAATTATATAATATGGATCTAAATTAAATCATGAATATAAGTTGTATTAGATTTTATAATTTACTTGAAATATAATCCTGTTAATTAAATTATACTAAAGTTTGGAATTAGAAGAATTAGGAGTTTAATTATAAAATTTTTGAAATTTGTGATATATTACTTGGAAATTTGAAATAAATTCACATTAAATTTAAATTTAGCTTCTAGACATTTTATACATGAATTTAATCATCTTCAACCTCCCCAACACTCCTTCATTTTCGACACACACAAGCACACACACACAAATTTTATTTTCACCCTTTTAAATCCTTAACTAAGTGGGAAATTAGTGAAATATTACTCCAAACAAGGTAAATACTTCATTTAACTTAAGTTATTGTTATTTAAATTGATTAATATTATGTTTTAAACTCCTAGGGTTTCGAAAATTATGGGATTGTGATTAAGGTTGATTTGTTTAAATTTTGTTATGTTTATTGCTTTAAGTATGTTTATTGTGCATAATTAACATGTTCTATGGTTTTAATTCTTTTATTTTACAAAGTTGATGAATTAAAGTTTAGAACAAGAACCCTAATTTTAGTATGTGAATTATATGTTATAATTTAATTGAATTGAGCTTAGATATATGTTTAGAATTAGATATAAACATCATGTGATTAAAGAAATTAAAAGTTAAATTATGTTTATTGAAAACCCTAAAATTTGAAAATCTCATGTGATATGAACTTAATGATTTTGATTTTCTTGATCAATTTAACTTGATATCCATGCTTAGGGATATGAATAATGTAAAATGAATTTATAGAATTTAATTCAAACATAGACTAATTATTCAAAAATTTCGAAAATGAAGGCAAGCATAGATCTATGATTTCTTGATTTTATTTGATGGATTTGAATTGATATTTGAGATCTATGATAAAAATAAGGCCTAAGTAGAATTTATGGGAATTTTTAAACATAAGTATCAAAAGTTAGAAAAATTAAAGTTTACACTAAAGTTATACTTATATGTGATATACTTGATCTATGATGGAATGAATCATGAAATTATGATTATTAAAGTTAATTTAGTATAAAAATATGATATGTGATGTTAAATGGGTTGTAGATATTAAGAATGTTGAAATGTATATATATATAATGAGTTAAATCGCCTTAGGCGATTAATGTTGAAATAAGATGATACTAGTCTTGTATAAGCCTCTTAAATGTATAACCGATGATGTGATGATGATATTGGGGAGTTTGGGATGACATTGGAGTAGTGTGTTATGTTTGGGATGTCCATATTACGGATGTTCTGTTTAGAAATTTCTAGAATTTGATATGCATAAGATGTTTTAAATATTACTTAATTACTAAAGGTATAAATAAGTAAGAAAGATTACTAAAGTCAATAATAATTCTTATGTTTTAAGGATCGAGCAAGAGAAGCGAGAAGTGAAGAACGAAGAAACAAACTTGGTAGATTGAGCGATCGTCACGAGGTGGGTAATGACACGAACTTTATTTTGAAGCTAAACATATGATATGTTATGAGTTTGATTTCTTGTGAAACATTTGATCACCACATGTTAATCATGCTAAATGTTTTACCACATTGTGGGTATGACGCAATTACCTATCTGCGGTGGGAAAATGTGAATTATGCACGGGTAGATGGTGTGAGCTTGCTCATGTAGGCTGGCCATGGTGCTTGGGAGGGCCTACTTCCCTACCGAATGAGCGTAGATAGGGTATGACCGTGGTTGTGATCCTTCGGGACCAACTCGGTATGTTATGCCGGTATGTTTAAAACGAATTGTGGTGATATGTTATGAAGATAAATGTTTCTTATGAACAAATAAACGTGGATTTCTAAAATCATTTGAAAGAAAAGTTTATTTGAACAAAGTTATAAGTTATGAATATTATGATAGATTTACCCACCGAGTACTTCTAGTACTCACACCGATAAGTGTTTTATCCGCAGTTGAGCATGGAAGAGGTGTGGCTAGAAACCGAGCGAGAATAGCTATTTTGTTTTTCGATCGTGAACCATTGTGGTTGAGTGTCATGTCTTCACACATGACATTCATTAGTCTTCACCGTTAACCTTGAAACGTGAAACCATACTTTTGATAACTTGTAAATATTTTTGAAAACTCTCATGCATGTATTTCGAGGTTGTGTTCTGGTTTGTATGGTTGTTGGATATTTTCTGAGTGCAGGTTGGCTTACTCTATTTACAAACGTTATATTGTCCGTTTGTTTCCAAAACCTATCTTCTAAATCACTCTTTTATTGAAAGATTATCGTTAATTAAACCAATCCATTGATTATTTAGTTAATTAAGTAATTAAATAGTCGGGTCGTGACATCAATGCATGATAACAAACTATTGTGCCGTCGTAAGGCTACGGGCCCAGTTGAGAATTGAATCATATCTCTCAAACTTTGTGTTGGCGGCGGAGGAGACGTGATCAATCTGCCTACGCCAACATTAACACACATCTCATATTCAGATATATAGTGCATCTTCTGCCTTTTGCACCCTGTCAATTTTCATCTTGAATAATTATATAATTATTCATTACAAAGGGTTCAACGTTTTTGTGATTACCGCATTTGACATGTTGTCTGTTGTCCGAAACTCCGAAGTTTCGATATTAGATTAAGAATATGTGCCAAGATATTAGAAAGAGATTATGTTATTAATTTTGAAAAACATCAAAAGAAATAATCCAAAACACTATTTCCACATTAGTCATTACCATCAAACGAAAGAGCCGATCGAGACATAAACCAATAATGATATTTGATTGACAATGCACAATCATAAGTATCATTGTACCCTAAAACATATAATGTAGTGCCTTAAAAGGCCTTGTTTACTTCTGATTATATATAAATTAGTGGATGGATAATTCTGAAATGTTGGATATGATACAATTAATTAATTATATTAATAATTTATGTTTAATGAAGCATTAAGAAGAAAGACACGAACAAGTTCATACATTTAGGCCGGATGCTAGCGAAATCGGTACTAAACTACACCAATACAGACACACAATATATATATATATATATAGATTAGGGATCAAATAGACTGCCGGATAGTATGTAAGACTCAATCTCATCCACTCATCTCATAGATCCTATGGCTGAGATTTTTCGGACTTTTAAGCTTAATTTCGTTTCATTAAGGGTATATTAGTAATTTGATTTGTTAGGTGATTGCGAAAACAAAAATGCATGCATTTGAACATAATAATGCATTCAAATGAATAAAAATGCATGCATTTGAACATAATAATGCATCTTTGTTCGCTCACGCCCGGCGCGCTGTGCTGCTTTCGGCCAGCATGGGCACACGCCAGTCTTCGTGCTCATCTCGCGCCCGTTGGCTGCATTTTACGTTTTGTTAAATGCGTTGACATGTTTTGATCAATGCATGGGCGTGCTTTGTTCAATGCATGGACATGCTTTGTTCAATGCATGTTTGTGTTTTAATGGCAAATGCGCTTTTATGCTTTGTTCAATGCATTTTCATGTTTTGTTCAATGCGGTTTCATGTTTTGTTCGATGCATTTTTATGGTTTCGACAGAAAATCTCTCATTCATCCTTCTATGTCAATTCCGTCGTCTCTTTCATTGATTACCGGCGAATTCGCCGTGAAACACCGCCATAGCCATCATATTTCTCGATTCTTCAATCATCTATCAAATTTATCTTATATTTTTTCTCAAAATCCATCAATTTTGTTCTCAAATTTTTTTTCTTCTTTTTCTTTCTTTCAAAATCTATTGTTTGTTGTTGTTTGTTTATATTGTTGATGTTCGCACGGTCTTTGCCACCACCGTTGCCGCCATCGTCCACTGCCGTTGCCGCCGCCGTCGTCTCCGTGGCCGTGCCTGCCACCAAGGAGGAGAAGAAGAAGGTTGATTTGATTTGTTCATTTTGCCTTGCGAAAATAAAAAGAAAATGAAATAAAATGAGCTGCCGTGTCCGACGTGGTGCGACCACGTGTTCAAAATGTGTGGTCAGATTGAGTCTACATATTATCTCGAGGGCCCAGATACTACGGGAACCCAACCCTATATATATATATATATATAGGGTTGGATCCGATGAGAACTCATCTTTTTGAGAACTTGAGAACCATGATAAGACGTTGAAGATAATGAACAAAGCGAAGATAAAAGTTGTGCGTAAAGAAAACTTTCTAAAATTGTTGCACAACAAAATAATTTTAGAAAGTTTTCGTTATGCACAACTTTATCTTAGTTTTGCATCATCTTCAACGTCTTATCATGATTTGCAGAGTCAGAAAAGATGTGGTTCTCATTTGATCCACTCTATATATATATATATATATATATATATATATATATATATGGATTGGATAAAACAAAACCAAATTTAAACTATAAATTCTGAACAAATTTCACCTATTAGATTGTGAAGATTGACGAGATTCACTACTTTACTGAATAAATTCGTGAATCTAAATTCGAATCTCATGAAAAATAAAAGTTTCCTTTTTCTAATCCATCACGTTACACAAAAAATTTATCACACTTCTCTTATAGGAACTAGAAAATCACTCCAGACAATTAATGATTATATAATATACTGTTACCATATGTACATTATCATAATATATAAAAAATTATTATTTAATAAAGAATCAATCACAATCATTCATTTAATTAATAACTATAAACCAATTTGATTTTTACTTCCTAATCTACAGATAATTCCTACAAGATACCCATGAGCATATTTTTTCATTAAAGGGATTGACAAAAGGAGAGATGGGGTGGATAAGATAGAGTAGAGGAAGAAATATATTCATATGTGGTAATGATGGCTAATAATTAGTGGTTAAGTTGAAGAAATGGAGATAGCGACACTCACACACCGTGTGGCGGAGGAGTGGACACATCCTCCGCATGCGGCGACTCTTAGTGGTGGCGCTGCCAACTTGCATGGCCCACTTATCCTTAACACCTCTAGCTCTTGTATTGATTCGAGCCCCCACCCCAAACAAATTGCATCTTTATCCATTGTTTGACTTTATTTGCTTGATCGAACCCTCATCCAAGTACTTCTCGAAAGGATATATCAAAATATAAATCAGAGGCAAAATATAAGGGCTAGGCGGTCTTTACGAATGACCATAGTTGATGGAGTTTAGATCACGTATATGTTAATCATGTCTTGGAAATCGAGAAGTATATATATAGTCAAGTGACTGGCGGCCTATTTTGATCAAGATTTTGAATGGCAAAATATTTAATTTTGTGAAATTAAATGACAGGGTCGACCTACGTTTCGAATAAATGATCATGGTGTATTAATTTTCTCAAATCCAATTTCCGATGAATATAAAATAGTGCATTGAAGTTGGTCACTTGAATATGAAGATATATGATAAAGTGAATAAACAAAAATTAATTAATTCTTTCCCACATTGATTAATTAATGCTAATTAATCAAGTGACATCATTAACACTTAGAATAGTTATGAGCACAAGTGATAAGCAGTGAAGTCCGCACACGCGCCACTGCTGCTCCCCTACACTCGGGCGTTGCTTCGGCTCTGGCTTTGTGGCTCGAGTCTGAGTCGAAAATCCGTTGGGCCAATTGTGCACATAAGAATCGTAACGCTCCATCCCAACGGGAGACGCAAGCATCATGTTGGGTAACGTCCCAATGGGAGACACAAGTGCCATCCATGTTGAGACACAAGTGTCATCCAACGACGGGTTGAAGGAATATTTTATTCTGTGCTCCCGATGATCTATCTTGAATATTTAATCCATCATACATTCATTATATTCCTCATGTTCCTATATAATTAATTGCATCACATATGATGTTGGAAATTTGGGATCAAATCATTGTTTTGATGAGATCCCAAAACAAACTAAAGAGATAGTCAAAATATTATTTACCCGATGATGATCATCTGATGTGTTAGCTATAGTCAGCTTATTTGTTGGGAAGTTGATCTTTTGTTTAAATATGATTGAGTTTGAGAAGAGACCAATCTGAAGACGTTCGAGGATGAATCAACTCAGACGAAACTTAGCTGACCTATCAGAGGACTTACCTCAAGCTCTGAAGGAAGCAGATAAAGTCGATGAAGTCTAAAGCATCAAAGAATGAGTTCGATGAAAGATCTAAAGAACATCATATGTTAAGCAACAAATATCAGTTTGAAGGAAACCATAATAATCGAGTATAATGAGAGGACTCAGCAAGTCTAACTCTAGAGAAACCGATGATCATTATGACTTAGTGAGTCTGAATCAGACGAGCAAAATACTATCAGATTTTGAAGGACTCTATGATCTGAATGATGTGATGGTCCCTTGAGGGTCGTACTAATGTATAGGAAGGGAGGAAAATACACCAAATAAGGCAAAATAATATTTTTTTTCTTAAAACAAGATTGGACATTCTACTAGTAAGTAGATATCGCCATCGATGGTAGTTCAAGATCGTGTCGATCTTGTTGATCGATTCGGTTATGGAAGTCTTATACTGAGTGTATTAGTTAGCAATCCTACTCACTACTGAAGCAGCTGATCAGTTGGACTGCTAACTAATATAGATGCGGAAGTATGGTGGTTAAGTTTTGTCTTTACTAAAAACTGATGTTCTTGTAAAATACTTAGTCGAATATTAGCTTAGCCAATTTTAGTTGTCTCTTCAGTATCAAATTAATAGTGATGAAGGGTTTTAAAAAGTATGTTATTAAGTGTGCTTAGTGATGTTCAGTTCAATAACATGAAATGTAAAGTACTGAAAGAAAATAACACACTTAGTTTTTAACATGGTGTTGAGAGAACAACTCCTACGTCCACGGACTTATAACACAGTCAATCCACTAATTGGGATTTGGTCTTGTTTACGGGTAGAAAAGAAAACCTAAGTACAGAAGTTCACCTTATTTGTACCCCGATTAACTTGTTGTTCCTTCCTACGTTTACTGGTGCTAGAAATCTCTGACTGTTTATAGGTGCAGTCGACCTAATCTTCTTGCTTACAGATTCAAGAAAAACCAAGCTTTCAGCAACTAACACTTTGTTGCTTATTCGCCCAACTTCTACTTTAACTTTTAAGAGAGCTTTGGTAGAGGTGTTTTCCAACTTAGAGTTTGATATGTCACATGCGACAACTCAAGATTCTATAGATTGAGATATTACAAGATTATGGCCTAGATACTAAGGGAGAATATGTTGAAATCTTCAACTGATAAATATATTTGAGCTTTGAGGATTTGCTGATAACACTTAGAACTCTCTTCTTCAAAATACACATTTTGAAAGCTTTTTGAGGATATGAACTTGAGCTCTTGTGGATTTGAATGCACAACATTTTTTATAACTTTCAAAGGTTGGATCTTATGGGTATTTATAGAAGAGAAGCTGAATATTTTCATTGGAGAAAACATCAATCACATTTATTTTATTTATCGTTTGAAATCTTCCCATTTGAATCCCCATACTGCGTCTTCTATGTCTACAACATCGTACATATGAGCTCTGCATATCTGAAAAGTAACTCGACACGTCAGGATTACTCTGCAAATTTGCTCTAACACATTAAAAGTCAAACACTCAAGGTTTACATAATTATGTGTTTCTTCAGTACTTTGACTTCGAGTCTCGTCAATTGAGTCAGTTTCATGTTTTATCAACAGACTGGACTCCGTCTTTTATAGTTTGGTGACTCCGAGTCCTCAGTAAACACTTCATATTTAACGTAGATAACCGGCAGCTTTAACTTCACTCCTACTAGTATGACACTTAGTCATTTTCTTAACTTATTTGTCTCAGTAGCGTTAAGTCTCCGGTCTTCAACCTTTAGTAAAGCTAGTACTTATATTTCTATCAATTCTACTAACTTCAGTACTGTTTCTTGAAATTTTTCAATATTACCTGTCCAAATCGATGGCTCTTTTGCTGAAACATGTGGACATAAAAAGTTAGCTCCCTAACATATGAGTAGCACTATGTTAAATAAGTAGAGCGATCATTAGAGAGGTTTTTTATATCAATTTAATACGTATATTTAAAGGTCGCGTCACGGTGGACTCGAACCTAAGACCTTTGGCCTCAGGCATTAACCACTTTACTACTAGACCAACACACGTACACTAAAAAGAATCAATGAAGTTTTGGAATCTAACCAAATACTAAGTTAAGAAAGAATTTTTCCAACAGGATGCTCTCGTGGAATGATTATAAGTCAATTGCAATCTTTTTGTGGATCAAGATATGAAGATTTGAAGTCAGAAGAAGTCAACAGAAATTAGCTAAGAATAGATGTGGACTCAGCTGATAACTGAAGACTGAAGCTCATGAAGAAGAGTCAGACTAGCTGATAAGATGCAATGGAATCTGTCTGACTCACAAAGCGACAAAGTAGAATACAACAAACCCAATGGTCGTATTTATCATATGGAAGTTTGAAATTCAAATTGGCTCATTTCCTACAGTTAGTTTGAATTTAGACCTCTATAGATACGAAGGATTCCCAGTTGGAATTGAGAAAGAAAATGCAGAACGAGAAAGCCTCTATGCATTGTGCACCCACGAATATTCGGCTGCTAAGTGCTCAGAACTTCTGGTTCCAATTCCGATGGTGGCTAGTGATAAACCTAAGTTTTACCTAATTTATAAGGTATATTTGTTCAGTTTATAATTGATAAGTGATCTTTTGAGATGTCATTTGATATGTTTATGTTTACCTTAAAAGATATTATGCCGTGTGTATTTCGTGTCGTTTTGCACAGGTTTAGATATAAAAAAGGTGGATCACGAGTTAAAGGGATTTTTGGGCCGAGGGAGATCGCGACATAGGCACGCGAAGAGAACTCGAGAATAAAATGCAGAGAAAAAGAAAATGAGGCTAGCGAACACCCTAGCGGTCGCTAGCTCCTCGTCAGAAGCTTCTGTACAAAGACTATCGACCGCCCTAGCGGTCGCGAGCCCGACCGCGAGAAAGAGAAGAACACGCTTCACGAGTATTCCTCGCGAGCCAAACTCGTGAGGGAAGACGGATGTGCAGCACAAGCATTGCTCGCGACTTTCTATCGTGACACATGATCGCGATGGAAGGTCGCGAGGCAATGCGGCCTAGGGTTCAATATAGAGCACAGCCGAGACAGACGATAGGGGGAGCCAAGACGTAACAGAGGCCTGACACACCTTTCCACGTTTTCCAGTTTACAGAACATCTTTATTTAGTTTTTTTGAATGTTATTTTCAATTGAGTTTTCATAGTTAGATTTCTTTTGAGAGTTTAGATTTATTGTTGATCGAAATTCCTACATTGTTCATCGTGGAATCCTACGGTTTTATTTATCTAATTCAGTTTATGTTATCTTTATTTAATTCTTGCTTTAGTATTTTAATTATGAGTAGCTAAATTCTGTATTGATCCTAGGGTTTTGTATGTCTGACTAGATTCGTATGATTTATCTGTTGATATTGTTTTGTCGTCCCATTCATGATTTATGATTCTTGGCTTTAATTCTCATGTGTTGGTATCTGACCAATATTGATGCATGCTAGTTATGTGATTGATGTCCTGACGGAATTAATTGCATAGTCGATATCTTGAATACATAATACAGATTTTACCTTGAGACCTGACGAAGATAGGTAAACTGTAGGAGGTTATTCTTTGTGTGCTTTTGGTAATTAACTTACTTCTTTTGAGACCCGACGGAGATAGAGTTTAGGCTAACCTACTACTATAGGCTGTCCTGGCGGAAGACTATAGTTACATTAGTGATCTTTCATATGAATGTGGATTAAATTGGTAAACAGATTAATAGGTTAAATTGTGTAAATTTGGTTAAGTTAAGTATATCCCTAGGGTCAGTCTTTCATTCTTGAATTTATTCGTATTTATTTTTAGTCTAGTTTTATAATCATCTCTCTTGATATTTTGTTGCCTGAATAATAATAAAGATTCTGTGGTAATTATTTGCTATGTTCTCGAGTTGCAGTCCCTGTGGATACGATATATATACTTGCTGTTTTACTATCATTATTTTGGTAGGAAATATAGTGATCAAATTTTGACGCCATTGTCGGGGACTGTGTAAGATTTCATAGTGATAATTTTCTAAATTGTAGTTATTAATTCAGGCTTATAAAAAAAATAAAATTAGAAAAATAATAATAATAGTATTTCTGTGTGTTTGCTTGGTTTGATCTGGTTTTTGTCTTGTTGCGCAGTGTATGATTACAAGATCTCAGAGGAAAGATATTGTTCCATTGGATCTTGAGATTGAAAGATCACATAAGAGAGAGCGCAGAGAAAAAAGACAACAAACAATGATATATAGACACCCATAAGGGCATGATCGGATGGCTGAGATGGAAGAGATGTTAGTTGCGATGCAACGTCAACTGGCGTTGCATAATCAGATGGGCCAAGTTGGAGGTCGAGCCCAACCAATACCGCTCAACCATATGTACAGACCACCGACGGATCAGTTCCAAGGTGGAGGATGTGGGCCAAATGTCAATGCGAACAACTTTGAGCTGAAACCTGCCCTCATCAGCATGATACAAGTAGAGTAATTTACGGGAGGGTTACTGAAGACCCCAATGCACACTTGGAGACGTTCCTGGATATTTGTGATACGATTAAACAAAATGGAATGCGAACTAATGCCATCCGGATGAGGATATTTATATTCTCATTGAGGAGCAAAGCTAAAGAATGGTTCAAGGGATTAGACTGATCAAGAATCACTACATGGGAGCAGCTATGAGATAAATTTTTGTCCAAATACTTCCCACCTGCCAAGGCTCAGAAGATCATTGTTGAAATCTCCCATTTTCCACAATTGGGAGATGAGTCGTTATTTGAAGCCTGTGAGAGATTCAGAAACCTCATCCGAAAGTGTCCACAACATGGTTTTTCACCTGAACAGCAAGTGACCCAATTCTACAGTGGACTTAATGCTAACACCCGTAGCATTGTAGATGCTTCAGCCGAAGGATGTCTGCTCAATAGAGGAATAGATGAAGTATTGAGGATCATTGAGGAGATGACGTCCAATAGTTATCAGTGGCCAATGGAGAGACAACCAATCAAAAAGTTGCCGCCGAGCATGATTACAAATATGATGATCTGTTAGAGAAATTTAAATCTCTGCAGAAAGAGTATGAAGCCGAGAGAAAAAGGGCAGATGACAGTTTCCATGGCGTAAAATATTGAGGAGGCTCACTATGTGAACCAAAGGAACAATTTCCAAGGCAGTCAGAATGGTAATCCAACCTATCATCCCAACAATAGGAATCACCCGAATTTTTCCTATGCCAATGTGCAGAATGCTCAACAACCACCACCTGGTTTCTCTGTTAATAATGGGATGATTGTGGACTCGAAGAAGCCAAGCCTGGAAGAGATGATGCAGCAAGTATTGGTGAGCAATCAACAAATAGCAACGAGTCACCAACAAATCGTGGCTCAGCAAAATATTCAGATCCAGTAGATTGGGAACAGACTGAACACTTTGGAAAGCACAGTCAATGCCATCAATAATACTATTATATCTCTTGGCAAACAATTGAAGATGGTGGAGAACCAAGTGGGGCAGATGGCCAATGAGAGAGCTGGGATGCACAGGCAAGGGCAATTCCCAAGCAACACTGGACAAAATCCGAAGAATCACACTCCTCCAAATCAGTGCAATGTAATTTATTTGAGGAGCGGAGCATGATATGAAAATCATCCAGAGTATGAAGGAGAGAATGGACATATGGAAAGAGCCGAAGAAGAAAAGATCGAAGATCTGACAGATTCTCGTCTCGCGAGCAACCCTCGTTACACACCGTTACGAGCTTGTCTCGCAAGGAAAGATGCGCCAGAAGCAGAACCTTACCTCGTGAGCAAAGGTCGCGAGGGAAACTCGCGAAGCCACATGGAAAAGACCTCACGAGAGAGTCTCGCGACTCAACCCCGCGAGGGAAAGACACGAGTCCACAGACGCTCCCTCCAGTACCTGCAACCCCGTTTCCTCAGCGTCTCGGGAAGAAGAAATCTGACGAGGAGCTCACCCGTTTGAAGGAGATATTCCAGAAAGTACACATCAACATACCACTCTTTGATACGATCAGAAACATGCTCGGATATATCAAATTCCTAAAAGATGCAGTGACGAGCAAGAAGAAGTTGGAGAAATTTGAAAAAATTAACCTTTCTGAAGAATGCAGTGCTATCTTACAGAGGAAGTTGCCGCTGAAACAGAAGAATCCTGGGAGTTTCACGTTGGAATGCGAGATTGCAGAGCATAAATTCCCCAATGTATTGTTTGACTTTGGAGCGAGCATCAATCTGATGCCCTTATCTGTTTTCAACCGCTTGAAGCTTGGAAAAATGAAGCCAACTACGATTTCATTGATGATGGCTGACAGGTCAGTATCATGTCCTAAGGGAGTAGTTGAAGATGTGTTAGTAAGAATTCGGGATTTTGTTTTTCTAGCTGATTTTGTGATATTAGACATCCCTGAATTTAAAAATCAACCGCTAATCTTAGGTCGACCTTTTCTAGCCACTGGTCGCGCTTTAATTGATGTGCAGGAAGGTGATCTCACATTCCGTATGAACAATGAGGAGCTGAAAATATCAATTTATGATGCCATAAAGCGATGTGATAGTTCAGAGAATGAGGATTGTTGTTCGATCACCACTGCCACAGCTAGCCTAATTTCTCACTTGGATGTCGACCGACCAGTCGATGAGGATGCTACAAAGAAGAGTTGGACTCGGCATGGAACCCGAGTGATTTGTTCAAGTTTGGGGGGAGCCACTTCCACACTCAGTGGTGGTCCACTGTAAATGCAAAGTATAGGAGCAAACACAAATTTGGCAAGAAGGCAATTGCCAAAACACTGGATTGATCGAGGTTAGTAATGGTCTAGCTAAAGACATTTAAATTTAGCATTTGTTAGGAGGTAACCCAATGTTTTTTTTGTTTTCGTTTTTGTTTGTTTTTTGTTTTTGTTTTGTTTTTCTTGTTTGGTTTTGTGTCTATTTTGGGTTGAGTTGAATGACGAGCAACCGATGATGAGAATTGTTTTTATTAGAAAATTTGATTGCAACTGATTTTGTGTGACAAAGCATGTTATGATTATTGTGAGTATTGAGCCTTTGAGAACTTGATCACATGTTTGAAACCTGTGAGACTTGAGCTTTTGACTGTCATATCTTTTCAGTCTTGTTTCTTTCTGTGTGAATAGTTTGAAATAGCATGTGTTTCTCTAGAACTTGCTCTGGATCTTTTCGAGGTTTCATGGATGTGCTTAAGAATTGAGAGATGATATTAGGCATTCTTTTCTTAGCTTATATACTATCCAAATACTAACATGTTAATCATTTTATCCTTTGATGAGCCCGTTTGAGCCTACCTTATTTTTTCATATAGTCGTGAGTTGGATTATGTAGTTAGTGTGATATTTGGTTGCTTGAATTGAGGGTTAAGAAAATAAAGTAAATGAAAATATATGATGAGAAAGTGATAAATCAAATTTCATTGCTTACCCATATAAGTTCAAAAAAAAGGGAAAAAAAATAGAGTTGGCACAAGTGTGCGAAAAGAATATAAATGGATAAGTAGCTAGTGCTTGAAATGAGTATATCACATATATGAAAATTGGGGAATTCTTAGAAAAAAAATGACTTCTTGGTATGGAGAATTGAAATGAAATGTGAAAGTTTGAGAATTGTATCTTGTGATGCTTATGGTGTTTTTCATTATGGGATTATGAGTCACTTAGCCTAAATATATCATATCTTACCAAAGAGCCTACATTATAACCATTTATAAGACCTTTTTGATCTTAGTTCTTGAGCACATATTTGAGCAATGGAGAATTAGACGATTTGCAAGCTTATGATAGATTCCGTGTGTTTTTAAACATTGAGAGTATACACGTCCTCATTGATACACTTGAGTGTTTGAGATTTCTTATATATATATCCATGTCGTGAGGATTTAAGTTTGAGAAGGCTTGTGCTTATGATTATTATGATATGTGGAGTTTAACGAAAGACGTTGTGATTTGATTCATTTGATTTCTCATTGCTCTGAGGCTTATTGCTTTTGTCGTTCGACTCGTCGCCTGTCTTTGGCCTTCTCTCTTTTGTTCTGATTTGTTTGAGGACAAACAAAAGGTTAAGTTTGGGGGAATTGATAAACCTCAAATTTACCTTATTTATAAGTAGGGATGGCAATCGACCCGCGGATACCCGAAACCCGCGGGTATCCGTCCGATTATTCGCGGGTTTGGTAGGCATTTCGTAGCCGTGGGTATGTTCGTGGTTTAAAACTAGTACCCGTTTAGTTCATGGCACGAAATGGTTGACACTACCGCACCCATGAAACCCGTGTACCGCGAACTGCACTCTACGAAAATACCCGCAAAAATACCCGCGAATCCTACCCACGAACCCGTGAAACCCTCTCATCTAATAACTTATTTTATTAATTAATTAATTTGTAAATTCTGAAAATATGAATTAGGAACCCTAATTCCCACTCTTTCATTTTCAACTTTCATTGTTCACGCCGCTTCTTCTCACCTCTCTCACACGGTCACACCTCTTCTTCTCACCTCTCTTTCATTGTCGATGCTCGATGCAGAAATGATAGCACTAAATAGTTTCGGTGTCTTTCTTTGTTTTCTTTTACGGTTATCAACTAATTTGGTGTTGCCCAATTTCTTGTAAGGAGGTACACTCGTTATCATCAACTTTCTTTTTCAATTTTGTGGAACTGAAAATAGTGGCCACTGCTACAGATAAAGATAAGCTTTCAATTATGTAGAGGACTATCGCCATTCACTTACCCCAAAAAGCTACCCATGCTTTGAACATTGTACATGCACGTACAGGAAAATTCATAGGCTAATGTGGTTTCCTAGGGTTTCAGGGGAGGTCTTGTTCAAACGTACAACCTGCACAACTCAATTTTTCCTGATGCACCAACTCTTTGTGTCTATTTATGAACATAAATCCGGATCGAATCTAAACCATCAAACTATGAGTTTGGCAACAGTAAAGGCTGTTTACGTCTGTATGCAACAGTAGTGTAGGTGTATATATATCTTAAAGTTCTCAGTATGTATCTCCCTTTTTTAGTCCACAAACATCTGCTAATTAATAGATATCCATTTGTAAAATACTACGAAATAAAAAGATTGTATGTCCTGAGAAGGCGTCAAATTGCGAGCTATTTCCAGTTTCAGGTTCTGCTGAAAAGAAACTTGAGAGAACATATAACTGAACCCATTTTATCAGCTTTTCTTTTTTCTTTGTCATTTATATGCAGTCTTTTTATTCCATGAAAATGTCTTGACCTTTTATTTGTTCCTTCTTCCCTGATATTTATCGGGTTTCTCGTTCTGTATTATTGGCTTTATACTTTGTTCTACTTTGTTTTCACTCGTAAACATTTCTCTCTGTCTGTGTGTGTGTGTTTGTGTATTTAAGTAAAGTTAATTATGCACACATTGCTGGGGAATGATGATATAGGACTATAGGAGAATTCATTTTAGAATGGTACGTAGTTTGTATTTCAAGTGTGTTTAGTTGTATAATTTTGAATACACTGGACACGTATAATAACCAAATAGTATCTTTATTCTTAAAATGCTAAAAGATATAAAAGATAATGTAAGACTCAATATTTATTAGAAAACTTAATGTCTCCAATAATTTCGACATAAGCAAGGATCTACTTATAAATGCTTCATGAAATCCACACTGATCTAAAACTATAGAGAAAAAATTAAAGTGATTTCTAGAGAGAGAGAGAGAATTCTCTTTTAGGTGACAGCGACATGGAGTCATTGATTCCCAGTCAAAAGGGTAGTGGTTATATAGGAAGGGCCTTGGCTAGTTCATACATATATGATTGTCCTTTGTTTATGCTGGGCGCATATGACCCACTTGGCAATTCAAACCAATTTTGGCTTTCTCCAACTCTAGATATATATATGCGTATGTATCATGAAAGAAGAGTTGGAAAAGAAAGAAAAATAAGTGGTGGACAGAAATGTGGGAACTTAACTTTGGGGCCGATTTTCGTTTTCGTCCTCCAAAACATGCTATGCTTATTTTCAGTAGAGAGTTGAGACCACTTTTGTATACATTTGAATTATGACAGTGCAACACCTTACTATTTTTCTTCCCTTTTTGCATTGGATTTTTCTTTAAGAAAAATTGCGACCTTACGAGGTGAAGAAAACATCACAAAAGTATCTATCTTATGGATCTGTTTTAAGAAATTAGGAAACAGAAAATATAGTTGATTTCATGCTATAACTTGTATCTTATGTATCTTTCGTGAAAGCTTGAACAGACTATCTTGCAATAAGCCTTGAAACATATTATTGACTCGATCTTCATGTTTTTCTATGTAACTAATATGCAGATACATACTAGTGTTCTTAATTTATTTGGAACTTGGGCCTGTGTAAGAGTGTTAAGTTAAACTTGCTTTGTTTATCTGACCAATTCCTTATAGTCTTTTCTTTCATTGTCAATATGATGTGTTGTTGCTTTCTTTAGATATTAAAAATAAAGTAATTTATAATTTCTTACCCATACATGTCTATTTTTTTCTTTTTGTGTTACTTCTGGAGTTCTATTTGAAATGTAATCTTTATCTTCAGGAACGATCTGCTGTCTTGAAGTTGAACTGTAATAATCATAGCTATCAATTATTTCAGTTTGTGAATTTTCAATTGTGCATATGTAGGCATTACAACAAATAGGAGCAAGATGTCCACTCCAGCAAGTAGCAGTTTACCCGTCTCACAAGCCTCGGCTCCTACTCCCAAACATTATGAAGTTCCTCCACTAACACTAACCGAAGAACCTATTGAGGTGGAAAGTGAACATGTAGACGAGAAAATGGATGACGAGGACGAGGAGGGAAACCCAAATCGTGGATTAAAGAGGAAACTCACTTCGAAGGTGTGGGATGAATTCTTAAGGAAGAAAGTGAAAGGAGTTTGGAAGGCCAAGTGCATCCATTGTGGGAATTGGCTCTCAGGTGATACAAGAAATGGTACTTCTCATTTGAAAAGTCATTTGGTGTCTTGCGTTTATAAGAAAAGAAAAGATGGGAAGGTGCAATCTAGTTTGAGGTTTGCATCTAGTGAGAAGGGGCAAGTGTCCGTTGAAAATTATGTGTTTGATCCCGAAATTGCTAGGAAAGGTCTCTATTCGATGATTATTCTTCATGAGTATCCATTATCCATTGTTGATCATGTTGGGTTTCGTGAATTTGTTAGTGCATTGCAACCTTTATTCAAAATGGTTACTCGAAACACGATTAGGAAGGATATATTGGATCACTACGAGGAAGAGAAAAAGAGAGCTCTTCTTTACTTGCAAAAGAACAATGGGAGGTTTGCCATTACCACCGATCTTTGGACAGCAGATAATCAAAAACGAGGATACATGGCAGTGACTGGTCATTTTGTTGATGAATCTTGGAAGCTTAGAAGCACTATCTTGAGGTGATTAATTTGCTATTTCATTCTTTCTTAAATTATCAATTTCTATAAACTCTTATTGGTAAAGATCGCTTATTTTGTGTTAAATTTTGTAGGTTTATATATGTTCCATGTCCTCATACTGGAGAAGTTTTGGCCGAAGCATTGTATCAAAGCCTTCAAAGTTGGGATCTTGATTGCAGGGTATCAACTTTGACTCTTGATAATTGTTCTACAAATGATAAATTGGTTGAACACATAGAAAGTAAGATTGGGACAGCTAATCTTTTGTTGGATGGGGAGGTTTTACACATGCGTTGTTGTGCACATATTCTCAACTTGATTGTGAGGGATGGGTTAGAGGTCATAGCAAAGTCCATTGAAATTATTCGTGATAGTTGTGCTTATTGGCTTGCTACACCAAAGAGATATGAGAAATTTGAGAAAGTTGCACAACAACAGAAGGTTGAGTTAACTAAGAAGTTGTGTCTTGATTGCAAAACTCGATGGAATTCAACCTATATTATGCTTAGTGTTGCTTTGCCATATAAGAAGGTTTTTGATCGTTGCAAGCAAATTGACAAGAAATTTGATTGTTGCCCGAGTGTTGAAGATTGGGACTTTGCTTCTTATGTTTGTGATAGATTGAGTGTGTTTCATGAGATCACTGAACTATTTTCGGGGAAAAAGTATGTGACAGCCAATACTTTTTTCCCAAAAATATGTGAGGTGAAAATGAAAATGAATGCATGGCGGCAAAGTGAGATCAAGATAATTCAAGAGATGTCTGCAGCCATGATTAGGAAGTTTGATAAATATTGGCTTCAGATTCATGGTTTGATGGCTATTGCTATTATTCTTGATCCCCGGGGCAAATTGACTATGTTGGAAGCTTGCTATATTTGTCTCTTTGGTGAAGATAGTGCTGATACACATGTTAGTGAGAGCCAAAAGCTTCTAGTTAGATTGATGGATCAATACCAATCTCAAAATGAAGAAGGGTGTGTGACCTCTTCATCTGATGTTGCCACAAGTTCTATTAGCTCTTCTGAAGTGTTGTCAATATTCAAAACACTTGCTGGAAAGAAGAAAAGTAATAGCGTTGTGAAGTCGAAAAATGAGTTGGACCGTTACTTGGAAGCAGACAATCTTCCTTGTGTTGGTGAGAACTTTGATATACTTGCTTGGTGGAAGGTGAGTGGGACTCATTACCCTACGCTTCGTCTTATAGCTCGTGATATCTTTGCTATCCCCATAACAACAGTGGCTTCAGAATCAGCTTTTAGCACTAGCGGGAGAGTTCTAAGTGAACATCGCAGTCGTCTCACGCCAAAGCTATTGGAAGCACTAATGTGTTGTCAAGATTGGCTTCGTAACAAACATGAAGGTTTGAAATTTAAATTACAAATTTACATTGAGTCTTCTTTCTATGTATCTAATGTGAATAGTTATTTATTTCATAGGTGAAGGAAAGAATGAAAGTTTTTGGACATGTCTTCAAGATGAGGAAGAAGAGTTCAAGGAAACTTGCTCTATATCAACCGTTGAATTGGAATAATATAACTTGATCTCCCCATTTATTGTTGTTAAATTAGATTTGAACTTTCATTTAGTGTTGTTGAATTGTGGATTTGAATTTTCATTTAGTGTTGTTGAATTGTGGATTTGAATTTTCATTGTGTTATTGATTTGTGGATTTGAACTTTATGGATTTGAATGTAGAATTGTGGATTTGAACTTTATGATTTATGAATTTGTTAGTGATATTTTCGTGTTTTTTGAAATGTTTGGTTTCGCGGGTCGCGAGTGGTCCGCGGGTGAAGGTTTCGCGGGTTCACGGGTATTCACGGGTTTCGCGGGTTCGCGGGTATCCGCCAACCCGCGGGTACCCGCGGGTCGTGGGTATGGTGGGAATCTCCTACCCGTCGCGGGCGAGGATCATTTTCGCGGGTACGGAAGTGGTTCGGCACTATCCGTGCCCGCCCGACCCGATTGCCATCCCTATTTATAAGGCCATATTTGTTCAGTTTATAATAGATAAGTGATCTTTTGAGCTGTCATTTGATATGTTTATGTTTACCTTGAAAGATATTATGTCGTGTGTATTTCGTGTCTTTTTTGCACAGGTTTAGATGTAAAAAAGGTGGATCACGAGTTAAAGGGATTTTTGGGCCGAGGGAGATCGCGACATAGGCGCGCGAAGAGAACACGCGAGCAAAGCTCGCGAGTAAAATGCAGAGAAAAGGAAAAGGAGGTTAGCGACCACCCTAGCGGTGTCTAGCTGGCCGCTAGCTCATCGTCAGAAGCTTCTGGACCAAGACTAGCGACCGCCCTAGCGGTCACGAGTCCGGCCGCGAGAAAGAGAAGATCACGTCTCACGAGTATTCCTCACGATATTCTGTCGCGAGCCAAACTCGCGAGGGAAGACGGACGCGCAGCACAAGCATAGCTCGCGACTTTCTATCGCGACACATGATCGCGAGGGAAAGTCACGAGGCAATGTGGCCTAGGGTTCAATATAGAGCGCAACCGATACAGACGATGGGGGGCCGAGACGTAACAGATGCCTGACACACCTTTCCACGTTTTCCAGTTTACAGAACATATTTATTTAGTTTTTTTGAATATTATTTTAAATTGAGTATTCATAGTTAGATTTCTTTTGAGAGTTTAGATTTATTGTTGATCGAAATTCCTAAATTGTTCATCGTGAAATCCTACGGTTTTAATAATCTAATTCAGTTTATGTTATCTTTATTTAATTCTTACTTTAGTATTTTAATTATGAGTAGCTAAATTCCGTATTGATCCTAGGGTTTGTATGTCTGACTAGATTCGTATGATTTATCTATTGATATTGTTTTGCCGTCTCATTCATGATTTATGATTCTTGGCTTTAATTCTCATGTGCTGGTATCTGGCCAATATTAATGCATGCTAGTTATATGATTGATTTCTTGGCGGAATTAATTGCATAGTCGATATCTTGAATATATAATACAGATTTTACCTTGAGGCCTGGCGGAGATAGGTAAACTGTAGGAGGTTATTCCTTGTGTGCTTTTGGTAATTAGCTTACTTCTCTTGAGACCCGACGGAGATTGAGTTAGGCTAACCTACTACTATAGGTTGTCCTGGCGGAAGACTATAGATACATTAGTGATCTTTCATATGAATGTGGATTAAATTGGTAAACAGATTAATAGGTTAAATTGTGTGAATCTGGTTAGGTTAAGTACATCCCTGGGGTCAGTCTTTCATTCCTGAATTTATTCGTATTTATTTTGAGTCTAGTTTTATAATCATCTCTCTTGATATTTTGTTGCCTGAATAATAATCAAGATTCTGTATTAATTATTTGTTGTGTTCTCGAGTTGCAATCCCTGTGGATACGATATATGTACTTGCTGTTTTACTATCATTATTTTGGTAGGAAATATAGCGATCAGCTAGGATAATGCTTCGTTCTCTATTGGAAAAAGATTCACCATTTTATTTGCGGTGAACTCCACAAAATCCAGTCTCACCATCTAAGCTGTTTTACATTGTAAAATTTGTAACATAGCTTAGACTCAAGTGTTACCTATCTCTTTACTTGTTCTTCAATACAAAGGCACACTCAACGTAGTTGGAATTTCAGTTCTAACCAAGTCCAGGTGAGGATAGATGTTAGAATGAAGTCGTGAGTAGATAGCAAGGTGTAGCTGCTGAAAGTAATGGTGATGATTAGCCCTAAAGTAAATTTGGTAAAAGTAAGAAGATGATCGGTCCTGCCCTGATAACCCGTGGACAGAAGATCTCAAGTTTTGTGGGATCAGACGTCACTTCCTTTGAAAATATAAAACAAGGAATTCATAAAGTGATTTGGAATTCACCTACTTGACAGGTCGTGGATGTAGGAGGGGTTTCTTTGAACTACGTTAAATCTTTTTGTCATTTATTAGTTGTCTTCTACTTTGCTTTGCAATTTCTTGAACACAACACACAGTTGAACACAGAGCTCACCTAATGCTTCATTGATCAACTCTCACATAGTTAAAATCATATTTTGTTTAAATTGTCTTTGATGTGTCTGGTGAACGAGTATGCTCTGTCCCCACCACTTTTCGCATGTGCACTGAGTAACTTCAATTGGTCTTGCTGCTTGATAATTTTTATCTTTAGCACTCAGTTGTCCCCTCTGATGGCAACAAAAATTTGAAAGAATTTTTTGTCAGGTGTATTCCCCTCCCCATATACCTAACACCTTGTTTATGGACCCATTTATATGGATTTTTTCGTGTTTACCTGCGAACTTCTAGCACAGATGGTCAATTGCATACTCCAGTTTTGATCTTCTAAACGTATTCTGTTTGCCTGAACTTCAGTGCTGGATGGACAATATGCTATGAAAAACAACAAAAATTGTCTCTCTCCTATGGAATTTACGAAAATTGTAGTGTTCTTCTACTGATTTTATCTTCTCTAGTGTTTCTAATGCTCTCCCGACTAGGTTTTAATTAGGATCTAAGCATAAATAATAAATAAAATAATTATCTCTTTATATCAGATAATTATCTAGATACTGTGAGATATATTAAATAAATAACATTTAACATAGCTCAATCCCACCGGGGCTTTTCATATGGGGCAAAAATTTTATGGCTAAAACGCCTGATTGGTTAGTCTAGTGATCAAATGCAAGGAATAAAAATTGGCATCAAATGAATTAATTTCTTATGTTCAGACAAAACACAAGTTTGTTAATTCTTAAACATAAATTCATTCTTCCAAAGAATACCCCTTTATTATCGTAGTTGAGTCGGACTTGTATTTACACTTACGAATTCCTACATTTAGATATTGAACATTCGCTAATTATTTATAGCATTATGAGTATTTAAAATAGTTAATCTTATTTAATTTCTTAAGTAGTATCACTTAACCTTATTATCATACCAGAGTCAACCTGCAGGATTTAGCACGATAAATATTTTTGAGCTACTTAAGGGGATGTAATCATCCTAAACGGATGCAATTACTTGATATAGAAAACTAAAATGACATACAAATACTATCATAGTCTAAGATACGGAGAATATTGAGTTATCTGGAGTAACCCTTACCTATAAAAAGTCAAAATGATGGCCAACAACTCATACTCATTTGAAATCTTATCGGGCTTTAGCTTAACATTATCGAGACCTTGGTTCTTCACAACAATCAGATAGAAGAAGAAGTCTCACGGTGATCCATCAATACGTCAAGATATACTATCATAGATAAACAACCAAGACATGTTAACTCTTAGGGTTAATTGCATAAAATACATAAAGTTTTGTACAATTCTGATTTTTCACATGAAATTTAAAATATGAATAAGAATACATAAACTTTTGATATTTCTGATTCTTTTCATAAAATTAGATTGCCCCCCAATCGAAAATGTGTTCGCAAAATTTAAACTGGTGTGGCAATTCAAATAATCAAAACAACGTCGTTTTGATTATATAAAATTAAAAATAATGATGATTTTCAACTTATCCTTCCATCTCACTTCCCCATCTTATCTCTCTTTCCCTTCTTTATCATTCATGACAGCTGCAACAAAAAATCTCAAATCTATAACCCTCATCCCTCAACAATAATTTGCGTTAGATTTTGGGTACTTAAATTTGCAGAGCCCCTCTCCTTAGGGGTGAGCAAAAACCGAACCGGACCGAAAAATCGAATCGGACCGAACCGAAATGGACGGTTTGGTTCGATTTTGAACGAAATTCGGTTGATTCGGTTTCTAATTTTCAAACCGAAATTAATTCGGTTCGGGTTCGGTTTGTTAAAAAATTGGTTTTAAACCGAACCGCCTAATTAATTATTATTATATTTATTTTATTTTATATATATATATATTATATATATGTATGTGTTATTTATATTATTAATATTTAAATTGGTTAATATTATATATATTTATATATATATAATTATATTTATATATTATATTATATATATATATCATAATATTTATATTAATTTTAATTTTAATTGGTTAAAATCGAATCGAATCGAACCAAACCGAATATTTCGGTTCGGTTTTGATTCGATTTTGTACAATAATTCGGTTCAGTTCGGTTTGGGTTTTTAAAATTCGGTTTTTCGGGTTCGGTTCGGTTTTGAACCGAACCGCCCGAATGCTCACCCCTACCTCTCCTACACTAATTGTGGTGGAAAACCATTTCTCTCTCTCTTTCTCTCTCATGCACACACAATAAATATAAAAATAAAAAACACTCAAAACGTCCGAGGTCAAAGGTCTCAAATTCGAGTCCACCATGACATAACCTTTAAATTTATGTATTAATTGACTAAAAAAAGAAAAATGAATAACAGCACCAACTAAGAACATGAATCACAACTTCTACTATTTTTCCAATTTCATTCTTAATTTGCTACTGGAAAAAAGGACGGTTGACAATCCAAAGTTTCATAGAGTGTGGATTAATGCTCGCCCTGTCGCCATTGAAAAGCTTGAAGTATGGTAGAGAAAGAGAGATGCAACAAGGTTTCTCAATGGAAGGGAGAATTTGGAGGCAAAAAATTGCTCGAAATCATTGATTTCGATGACATTCTCATCGGAATTGAAGTCATCGACGTGCTACATGATTTTGAAATGACAAAGACTTGTGGCACAGACAAGACCCCTGCATGCTGCATGCAGTTGTTGATTTTTAAGTGTAATTTTATTTTGTTACTTTTATTTGTTGTTTTTAGTGTGTTATTTTATTATTTTGTATTTTGTTTATTAATTCATGATTAGGGTTTATTAATTTATAATTAAGGTTTATTAATTTAAAGTTAGGGTTTATTAATTCATAATTAGGGTACATTATTCAAAATTATGGTTTATTATTTTCAATTAGGGTTTATTAATTCAAAATTAGGGTTTATTATTTCCAATTAGGGTTTATTAATTCAAAGTTAGGGTTTATTAATTCATAATTAGGGTTTATTATTCAAAATTAGGGTTTATTATTTTCAATTAGAGTTTATTAATTCAAAATTAGTGTTTATTAATTCATAATTAGGGTTTATTATTTTTAATTAGGGTTTATTAATTCAAAATTAAGATTTATTAATTCACGATTATGGTTTATTATTTCATAATTAGAGTTTACTAATTAAAAATTAAGATATATTAATTCAAAATTATTATTTATTAATTTACAATTAAATTTTATTAAACTAATTAATTAATTAATTAAAATTAATTAATTAGGATTAAGGATTAATTAGTTAATTAAAATTAGTTAATTAAGGGGTGGTCTCACTGCGCGCGCGCACAGGAGACCATCCCTTTTGAAATTGATCACTAATTCTTCGTCGAATTTTCAGGCAACGAATCCGAGACTAAAATCAAGAGCGAAAATAATTCACGAAACAACGAAAAAGACGTCGCAGTAGATTCAATTTCCAATGTTGATTTGGATTCACCCGACGCCATGAATGAGGAAGAATGGAGAGAGAGATAAAAGGATGGAGTGCGATGGAAGGATGAGTTGGAAATCATTTTCTTTTCTAATTCTATACAATCAAAAGAAAGTTGTTTTGATCCTTTAAATTGTTGCATCAATTCAGATTTTTCCAACTCACTTTTTATTTTGGGACAATCCAACTTTATGAGAAAAATCAAAAATATCAAAAGCTTATGTATTGTCATTCAAATTTTAATGTTCACGTGACAAACTAGAATTGTGTTAAAGTTTATGTATATATTTTTCGATAATTAACTCTACTTCTTATCTATATTGCAACTTATATCAACAACTCGTCCTCAAATTGTCTCAATTGTAATACATGTTTATATCTCAATAAACTTAATCAATCATATTTGTATGAGATATGGACAACATATGTAATCATAAATAAATCAAATAGGAGATTATATTAGTGATAAGAGGAAACAAAGTATATAACCTCAACCAAAATTGTTGTCAGTATACAAATCCAACATGGGAGACATGGTGTCTTCCAGATACATCTGTAATGGTTGATAATATTCTGACATGATGGCGCCATAGGGGACGTGGGGAAAACATTTGCCTGTCCGTCAGAAACCTCGGTAACCTCCGACCTAACATAACTTCTCCCTTAACTCCAATAAGCTCCCCGATAGTGGACTATGTCTGATTGAGCATATTTTGCGTACATATTTTGGATGTTTAGTGGCATGTTTTGGATCTAAATAGAGATTTTATGGTGCATATGTTGATGATTTCTATTTTTAAGATATGTCACAGGAATGGTAAACAATATGAGAGTTTTTGGTGTTATATTGGATAAGTTTTGAAGCATAGAAGCATTGAATTAAAGCCATTGTCTGAAATTCATACAGCATGCCCATAACGCACTGTTTCACTAGGACTGGATAATATTGACGTGAATTATGGGATTTTTTGGAGGTTGCATGAGTCCTCACGAGATTTACTTATGTAATAGGTCTCAAATATTGAAGTGGGCCTCTTTAATTGTTATTTTGGATCATTTAATGATTTTCCTTATTATATTCGAATAAGTTTTCCCTTTTTATAGGAATGGACATTAAATAGGAATCTATTCCTATTAGCCGCATACAAGATGTCATTCAATTTGAGAATATTCTTATTTTACTTCTATTTTTCTTCTCTTTTCTCTTATGATTTTTAGCTTGAATTCATTTATGAGTTCTAGCTAATCTCTTTCATTCCGTGAAGATTAAGGAAGCTCTGGCACGATATATTCATTTTGTGAGATCTAGTCGGTTTTATCCTTTAATTTTATGCACACATCTATTATTCTATGTGTTTATTATCGTTAATTGTTTTGTCTTTGCTAGGTAGTTGTAAATATTTAGTAGTTCAAAATTAATTAGTAGCCAATTGAATCGGTTATCAGTAATTATGGTTTAGATCTAATTAGTGATAAAGTGATTCATCGGAGTCAATGGAATAACAGTCTTAATTCTAAATCATACGTCAAAGTTTATTGGTTTTGAATCGGTTTCTCTAGTTTTTAATGCTGTCGGCTCATTACAACTATAGAGCGTCTCTTACGATTGACAGTCGATTAGAGAAGTAGTTAGTGAAACGTCTTTCTAATTACTGAAAAATTAAAGAGAAATAAGATTGCGTCAGAAGCGTCTTCAGTGATCATAATTGATTTATTTACATGGATTAAAGTTATATTTGCATCGGGGATATGATTTGTCTAAGCTAAAGAGGAATTAATTGGAATCGGAATACCTTCGTCATATTTGTCACAACCAAATTCTAGATACTTTATGTACTTTTAATTTTCGAGTTTTTTTTATAGTTTTAGTCACTTCCAAAACTTATTTTGCAGGTAAAAATAATTGAAGAAATTTTCGTCAATCCATTGGGAGACGATCTTACTTATTGTTATCTATATATTGTGGGCATACTGACCGAATGTCAAATTTATCTTTGATGAAAAAAGACACACTAGTGCCCTATATATAGGACAGTTTGCATCTGCATTAACCACCTAATGCAAATCCTGCACACACACTCTCTGCATGTCATCATAAGTCAAAGCTTTGTTCTCGTCTCGATCTACTTCGTCGGAGCCTTCCCAGTCAACGGTGCTGCTACTCCGAAGGACGAAGTAGTTTCATCTTTTGAGATAATACGCCAAACCATGAGCACTACCGATGCTTATCTCATCTTGCGGAGAGAGGACTCATATTAAGTAGACTGTTCAACATCTTTTTAAGGTTCAATTGTATTTTTGTTTTCAATTCAATTTATTTCATTTGTAATCTCATTCTCATACTTGTTTCATTGTAATATTCCTGAACAAAATTTGTACTCAAATAACATATGATGTATCTGAATTTGACTAACATCTTTCGAATTAGAATAATCAATTTCAAGTGATCTTTAGTGTAGTCATGTGATCCAAATTATAGATTTTGATGGCTAAGTAAATTATAACCGAAAGTCTGAAGCTTGTACGTAGCGCTGCTTTTTTGTGGCTTATGAACTTGCTCAATTTGCAAGATTTTACACAATAGTTGTACGTCTAACATTTTTTATGTTAATTTTATTGATAAAAGAAAGAGTATTTTTCCATATCATTCGCTGAGTATATGATGATAACAGATGGAAATAATTTAAATCTGGAAACGGGATCAATTTACTCGAGCATTGTAACTTAATATTATTCCTCCTTTATAAGAATGAGTGGTTAGGATATAGATCTTAATCTCTTTATTCCTTATCTAAAAGAATGAGGATTTTTTATTTTATTTTTGACAAATAATAATATAGAAGAGGTGAATTAAAAAAAAAAACATTAATCTATAAAACCCACCGTCCATTCTAAGTTGGACATCTAAGTTATTTTCTCATTACAGTGATAAAACTTAAGAAGGAAAAATCAAACAGCGAAAGTCTAAGACGACATTATCCATTACTGTTCGTGGTCGTGAGTTGAAAACCGTGGCCCCACATGGAAAACCAGTCATTACACGTGGCATGAAGTGAGAACTCAGACTGGTAAGTACAGTTTGAGCAAACGACGTCTGTTAACCGAAAGCGAAAACCCCATAACCAACCAGAAATCTCCATTCTACTTTCTTTCTTTTTTGAGGAGACAGAAAAAAACTGCAAAAATAAGAAATTGTTGACCGAGGCAACTCTCTCTCTCTTTCTCATTGAATATACAGGAATCGCACATAAAATTTATGTCTTTGAAAACACATGAATTATTCCTACACGTAATAAACGTTTCGCCCTCTGTTTTCCTCTGTTGATTTACAGTTTGATTTCCGCTTTTTCTTCTGAGGTTTGGGAAGATTCTCGGCAGTTACGTTTCTTTCTTGACGGTGGGGCGTTGGATGTATTAAAACCGCCTTCTCTTTAGGTCAAGACAAGACATCAATAGAGAGAGAGAGAGAGAGAATGGAAGCAGGGAATCAATCGTCTTCTTCGTTCACTTCTGATCTTTTCGGGGCCAAGGATTCTTCCTCATCTTCTGAGATTTTAAATTCTATTTTTGCCTCACCTGCTAAGGTACTCGCTCTCTATCTCTCTGCATGTTTGTTGTGTTCTACAAACCTGAGAAGTGATGTCTGAAATTTTCTAGAATATTTGTCTTAAGCTTCATGTCTAAATTTAGGTAAATGTAGATGAATCTTTGCATTTGTCGGAAAGTGAGAAGAAAAACGGCTCTCTAACTCAAGCGTCTACTGCAAAAACAGCAGCTTTTGGTATGTCCAAATTTAAATTTTTTCTCTTTTTTTCTTATGGATCAATTACGAATTCTGTTATTATGTTTTATGGTGGTTGTAATGAACTTCTAGCAACTAGCAATCAAACATACTCCAGATGAAAATATTTTGCCTACACATATTGTTGAGTGTTTTAGGAGAATTTGTTCGATTATTTTTGGTTTATTTGTTGAATGGAGTTGATTCGGATTAAAATGCTGCAGATGAAAAAGAGCATAATTGGAGCAAGGACAAAAGATCGCATTTTGAGGAGGAGAAAACGCCGCCGTTTCACTACAGCTCTTCGATATACTACGGTGGGCAAGATGTCTATTCTCAACCCCAGAGTTCCCTGAACTACGGGGCCACAACTGTAAGTGATCTTAAATTACAATTTTCGTGTATATTTATGATGTGATACAATATAATTGTTTTGTAATACATACTCATGATACATACACTAGTTAGATAGAATAAACTGTAAACGTCACTTTCTGGTTTAAAGTATGCCCATTACTTTAAGAAATGTTTCGTACTTTGAATAATGACGTATTAGTATCCAATAAGTTGAATTCGTTTCAAATTAAAGATGGACTCATTGTTAGATGCAGAAAAATTGTGTTGGCAATCGAAAATCTCCATAGCAATTGTACTCGAATGAAGGCTAGCTAATTGTCTCTGTAGATTTTTTCGGTCCCCATTACAAGTTTTCAATATCACAAAAATTGGTTCGTCCTAGATTTGAAAACGAAGTCAATTTATTGGGTACTAATATTAATATATCATGCTTAAAGGTGTGCACATCTATATGTAAAATGCTCATACTTTGGGCAACGCTAAAATTAATAAAATGTGACATGAAAATGTATTAGAAAATCTCTATACTTATAATTTGATTGTGGTATATAACCTTTAGAAGTAAATAGAACTCTTCCCGCGTTGAAATTGATTTGATTTAGATGACTTTTACTTTATACGAGTCCTAAAGGTTTTATTACACGGAAATGTAACATAAAATGACATACATAACCTTTAGAGAAACAAGCGGTACGGAACTCTTTCCATAGAACTCTTCACACGATGGCCTTAAGATTTTCGAAATTGTGCTGAACTCAATACATGCTAAGTGTATATTTGTTTACACCAGTTTAATAAGGATGTCGGAGAAGACGACTCAGACAGTGCGTCGAGAGGGAATTGGTGGCAGGGTACGCTTCTTTCATCATTTTTTTCCTAAGCATGCATGAAATCTACTTCACTAGTTCGATTTCTTTTTGCAGGATCACTTTACTACTAGTAGCTATGTGTTTGTGGTATATTTATTTAGGTATGTGACGGTGAATGAAAAGTAGAATGACATCGTTGTATACAATTCAAATCAAAATGGGATCATTCTAGCTTTGATCATACAGCATCCGTCCATGGCATTTTACACGCTTATTTCTGTGCAGGACGACGTACATTTAGGCAGCATCAGTGTGTTCTGCCATTGTTGTGTGTTGTGTGGAGGTGCCTTCGGATGTCGTATGAATGATGGTTGGTCTATTTTCGATATATGCAGTTCAAGATTTGTACTTGTTTTCATGCACAATCCATCATATGTATCCTTTCAGAGTTTCTTTTTCTACTTTTTAACTCGTCGAACGTTTACTTTTTATCTGTGATTTGGCCTTGTTTGTATTTACTGTTTATTGTGGATATGTACGTAGACACGTGCAATTGAAAAATGAATAGATTGGAAAAAAAATAAAAATAAAATATATATATATATATATATATATATTTTAACGTGAGAACTAAGAACCACGGAAATTCTTTACGAACAAAATGAATTTGCTATGAAACTTGATGAATCCGTTGGGAAAGTTACTGAATCCAAAAATTCAGAATTTTCATCCAGGGTTCGAATCCCATGAGTGGCGAAAATTCTATTTTTTTTGGATTCAGTAACTTTCCCAGCGGATTCATCAAATTTCACACTGAATTCATCATTTTTTGGTTCTCATGTTCTCACAATAAAAATGGTTTTTACGTTAACCTTCCCTTATATATATATATATATAAAAGAAAGAAGTTATAAGCCGAGCACGGCTTCAAACCCGGAACCCGGTTCACCGCGTGAGGCAAGAATACTTACCACTATACTACAATGACGTGATATTGAAGCTGAAACTATTTTATGTTCATAAAAGTCATGTAAATTTCATAAACTTTCTAACGGTACATTTAATTTTCCGGAGATGGAAGTAATTGGACAACTAGGACAACCACTGACCATTCGCTCGCCGGTCGCTCGGGGGCTCCATGTTTCAAGTTCGTTATTTCTCGGGCTCCATGTTTTAAGTTCATTATCCTAACCGTCTCCGCTGCTTGCTGTTATAGCTTGCTTCTCGGGTGTCTCGCCCCCTGGGTGGTGCGGCTGAGCTAGTGGGCTCAACAGTCGGCCTATACTTCCCGGCTGGACAATATACATAGTTCGAAGTTGAGATTTTAATCAACATCGGATTGCAAAATTTTATGGAGATTCTAAAGACCTGGAGTGTGTATTGTCCGGTCGTTGAAACAATGATAGCTGATTTCTTTTAAGAAAGTGAAAATTAGATTTCCTTCATATTAGCATACATATAATAATATGTAACTAATATTACCCTAGGCAAATAGAGATTCTCTAAATTTTCATCTCCTATTTCATGAAATCAATGTTTCTATGTTTACATACAATACAACATCATTGTTACACAATGTGCTAATTTATTTCATTCAAATTTCTGTGACGGAGTATTCTCATAACCAGCTCATATAATCTTTAGATACAACACAACATCAAATACTCACTCTGCGTTTACTGTGTACATGGAGAAACAGACACATACACACACGACAACAACAAATAAGCACTATCAAGAATCAAATCAACAAACAAACTGATCCATTTTGTTCAATCATCTCCAACCAACTAATCTGTATGTGGGCTACTGACCCCTTTTGAACTGCTGGAAGATTCAATGGATGGAGACACTGACATCTCTGCCGTCGTGCTTGAAAACAAACCCAAACTCCGCATATTCCTTCCGAGAGCCTTCCCTTTTCCATCCACACTTACATAATCAGTCAGAATCTTCTTCAACCTGAATCCGTGAAGGTGATGCTTGCTGCTCTCGATGTACGGTGATCTATCCCCACTCGCAGAGCTAACCATCTGCATAGGCGAGAAGCTAGGAGTCGACAAGGCCATCCTGTACGGACTAGAGATCGTGCCGACCTTTGAGAATGGCACACGCTGATCAGAATGCCTCGACAAGTCATCCACGTAGAGCAAGTCATCAATACGCGCCACAATGTTGAATGCCAAGCTCTCGAGGACTCTTGAGTAGCTCTCGAGTATTGATTTCCCCACATCCTAAGCATACATATTGTGATTGTTAGTAATAGAGGTGGCAAAAGACCGAGTAGGGCCAGTCCAAAAATAATGGAGCCCAACTAGGCCCGAAACACAATTTACAGTGAAAGTTTTTCCGGTTCGGGACAGGCCGACTAGAGTCCATCTGGCTTTTGGTCATTTTGGATGGGCCCAACTCTGCCCAAAATTCCATCAGGCCTAAATCCTTGTCCCAACCTGACCCAAAATGACTGAGGCCGGACTTGTTTTACCAGCTCTAGATAGTAACATAAAGAAATAGTCGCGACTCATGAGAGAGAGAGAGAGAGAGAGAGAGAGAGAAGTGTGGTGAGAGATCACCTTGTTATATTGGATCTTGCTCATGTCTAAGGTGGTCTGAGGTAGACCAGGAAACCGTTGCTTCAGGCAGAGGAGAAGACTCTCTGCTTTATCCGCGAGCACCTCCCATTTATCTCCATCGCCCACGAAATCCTTAACCATCTCCCACGAAGTCTTGGGGTTGGACTTGTGTGTGCCGTGTGAAGAAGTTTTCGAAGTGTTTCTTCGCCTCCAAACATACATAGTGGCCTCCACTCTGTTGGCAATCTCCAGAGCATGATGATCAGAAGACAAATCGAGGCAGTCGAGCAAGCATTCGGGCGAGAATTGGTCCGAGTTTATGTATCTATGGATAAGATCTCCCAAACTCGCTCTTCCATTCTACAAGAATCAACTAGCATTGAATCATCATCATCACAATCCTATGCACAATCCTAAGCACAATCGAAATCTCTTTGTTAGTTCGATACCTTTGGGAGTGATTCTAGATACGAATCGGGGATGTTCATTTCTGCTAGAGTTGCACTGTTGATAGCCATTGCAGCTTTGAGGATTTGGTTCGTGCAGTCACGCCTATGCTGCAACATCTTCCTGCCGTCTTCGCTGATGCCACCTGGTGGGACACGAGGGACCGGAAGCCACCATTTGTCTTCTTGATGGGGGAGGGGTTTCCGGATAGAGCACGATGAGACTTTGACATTCGGAGTTGCTATCCCTTGATCAACATACCAGAACTCAGAATCTTCAAATCTATCCAATATTTCCTACAGCAGGGGCTAATATCTCAGAAACATTACATAAATAAACGTAGAATTTATTTAAAGAGAGACATGAATGCCTTACAAGAAGCATGTTGTCTAACTTGCGCAGTGCAGGGAGGTTAATGTAGAGATCTGATCGTGGTCTGGTCGTCATTACCTGAGTCGAGAGATGCAATAAGTTTGACAAAAACCTACATCAGCGCTATATTTTGAAGAAAAACGTGCAAAATTCTAGTCTTGATTGTCAAATTTAAGCCCAACAAAAACTATCAAAGGTAATTCGACTCGATTCTTTCTTGAATTTTTTTTCTTTTCATTCCTTTGCTCAATAGATCAAACTGACACATGCAGATTGATTCTAAAATGTACAAGTTGAATGACAAAAACAATTTCAAGAAAATCGTGTCAGATTTTAGTCCCGATGCTCAAAATTAGGTAAACAAAGACTATACAGAGGTAATTTCCTTAATCTTTTGCAGTATTTTTGCATTGCTCAAATAGATCAAAATGATACATCCAAATTGGGAGAAAGATTACAAGCTCAATGTCTACATCTATGGCGAAATCATACTCTCCCCAATTGGGGAAGGGATTAGTTAACATGGAGTCGAAATACAAGCATAGACATATCATACAATAACAAGAAAATCGCACTAGATTCTAGACCTAATTCTGAAATATTAGGCCAACAAAGACTATGTGCAAAGGTAATTCGATTGAACATCCAAATTCAGACCAAGATTACAAGCTCAAATGCTTATATCTATGGCGAAATCATGCTCACCTCGAGCTTACTTCCATCGGGGAATATCTGCCAAGAAGGTATCAATTCGACAATGTGATCACTAACAGAGAGAATCCAATCCATCTCCCTTCTCCACATTAGCTTCTTATCGAGCTGCAGAGGCTCCAACCTCCAAACTTGTCCGAAAAGAGTAGCTAAAAAAGTAAAAGAAACATGTTGAAAAACAAACCATCATCAGATTCATCTCTAAATATATGATCAAGAAAAATCAACAGCATTTCTTGGTGGGGTAGAACAAGATTACCACAAAGATTAGTAATAGCATTAGAAATAGCCAAAGCAGTGCAAACACCATTCCCACAACCAGACATGTCTTCACCAAGCAGCAGTTTGGAGAATCTCTCTCTCATCATCTCAAATTCTACTCACCATCAAAATGCAGACAATATTCATTAATAAGATATTCTTTCAACACACAGTTCATAAGTAATTTTAAGCAACCTGATAGAGATGATATCTGCTTCTCAAACTTCATCTTGACCACGTGGGCTTTGTCAACTTCCTCAGAAGTTGAAGGCGGCGAAGATGAATCTTGAAAACTGCTGCTACTTTCATCGTTCGACAAAATCTCAGAAGCCAAAATATCAGAGCTTGAAACGCTGCTTTCTCCATTCGAATCCATGCTTTTTCCAACTTTACACTCATTCTCGCAGTACCCTCCTTTTCCCCCTTCAAATATTTCATTTTCAATCAACAAAGCCGCCATTCAACCAAAAATTACTATATTTCAAGAATTTGAGTGATTCGGAGACCTAATGAGAATGCAGAGGGGGGGTATTGATTTTCTTGAAAATGTGGAGTTTATTCAATGGGAAGGAAGGCTCAGATTGTGGTTGGTTGTACATAATGCCTTCTCTCTCTGTTCCTAGTGTGAAAGAGCTCTATCCATGAGGCCTCAACTACAACCATGTCTGCTTCTGAGGGGCAATTTTTTTTCTTAAATGGAACAAAAGAGGGCAGAGATTAAGGGAGGTCAATTTTTTCAAAATTGTAGTAATTATTCAAGGTTATAGAGCAAGCTGCTCAAGTACTCAAACACATAATGATGTACCTTGTGTGCCTGTGTGTGCAAGAAAGAGAGGAACTGAGAGAGAAGGGGGAAGGGGTTATAGAAATAGAAGAAGCTAAGAAATTGCAGTGACGAGGCTAAATGGACCTTTGCTTGAAATGGGCGTTTTTTTCTTATAAATATGAAAATTACCTTTTTTCCTCCTTTGCTAAATAATTACATAATAAATTACAGGGCTAATTGTTAAAATATTCACGAAATTTGACTCGTTTCAGAAATTTGTGCAACAATGACTTTTTATTTCTTCAATTTATAAAATAACGTCATGTCGATTTTTTTTTTGTTCAATTAATACATAAATTTTAAAGTTTGCGTCGCGGTGAATTTCAACAAGGCACCTGACGCCGGACATTAACCACTCTACCATTAGCCAACAACACACACAGTGTGTAATAGTGAAGAGTATAGATCAAATTTTCTGTCAATGAGCGCACTTTCATATCATTTTGTTGGTTGTATGAAAATTTGGATTTACTTATATATTTTACTACAAATTAAAAAAATAGTATTATTATTATAACAATATACAAAAATATGTCTGAAAAACAAAATCGAACTAAAAGACTAAAAGTTGTATTCGTGATATTTTTAGCAATTATCCCTAAATTATGGAGTATATTTTCTTGAATAGTATATTACATTTATTCCAAAACTATTGATTCAGTTAAACCATCTCACTTCAGACAAAAAGTAAATGCAGTATGAAGCCAAATCTATCAATCACTAGGTGACAAAAATCATGTTCACTAACCTTTTCTTTAGGGGTGAGTATTTGGTATTAGATATTTGGATATTTGTATAACCGAATCGAACCAATGAATATCGGTTAATCGAATAATCGATTTCATTGGATACGGTTCGGTATTTGGTATAGAATTTTTTGAAAAATCGTTATCAGTATACCCGATAACCGAAAAAAATTATATATATATATACATATATATATTTCATTTTATAATTAATATAAAAAAAATTTAGTAATTACGAACTTAAGCTTCTTTCTTCCTCTCGGTTCCTCCCGTCTTCACAATGAATATCCGTTAACCGATTTCATTTTATAATAATATTTAAAAAAAATTAGAAATTTATATTTTTAAAAAAACGGTTATTCGATTAACCAAATAATAGATTGGTTAAACCGATCGGTTATTTGGTTAACCGAATAACCGATCGGTTCGGTTATCAGTATGTATCCATAGTGTCTATTCGGTTTCGGGTAATCAAAAGTTCGATTCGGTTAATCGAACCGAACCGAATACCCAGTCCTACTTTTCTTTCCATCTTCATCATATCAAACAAAAAAATAAATAAAAATATTTTACTAAAATTGGCATCAACCCCATCTACGAATGTCCCACTGTTCCGTTAGTAGAGTTCCGCGGATAAAATATTTTTATTGATTTTACGAACCACATCTAATATATTACTATGACATATGAAAATTTGCCATCCTATAAGATAAAAAATGATTAGGGGATGCTTCGAAATGAATCGTGCTAGAACTACAAAATTGGGCCAAAGTGAATTACTTAGTACCATTGCAGTTGAGAATTTATTATTATTATTCATTTTCTTTTCTAACCACATTATTATTATTATTATTATTATTATTATTATTATTATTATTACCACAACCCTCCAATTGTATTTCAAGACTTGCCTTATAAGAATTTATGCTTTACTTTACCAATTAGTGCCATCTTTAATATGTAGTGCTGGTAGTTCTAACAGAAAAATGAAATTGTGACAACAGCTTCCCAACAACCAACAAAATTGGGAGATTCCGAAAATTATATTGATAAATAAATATGAGGTTGAATAAAAATTAAATACACGCGATACGTATTTTTTGGAAATATATTGAAAGATAAAAATTACAGAAAAAAATAAAAGTAAAAGGCCTAAACTTTACTCTTCATAACCGTTGAGGTGTATAAAGTTGGGCAGTTTCTTTTCAAAATTTGAATTGGGTTAAACCTTTGGAAAAGAGCTATGGAGACGAAGGCTTTTATCTGGGCATCTTATTCTGAGCTTTGAATGCATATTTCAAACTAAAGAGAAACCAAACAGTTTGGATCCCTTTAATTTATTTCGTATTTAAATCTTGTGTTATATATTGTCGTGTGCTTTGAATTAATATATTGTCGTGAAAATACAATAGTGGTCTTTGCAACTCATGGACATAAAAGCTCAGTGCTTTCTTTTTCATTTTTTGCAATTTAATGTTTACTTTACATGATTAAGTTAGATAAATAAAATTAATTTAATCTAATCCAACATCTATTTTTAAGTATTAATATTTGAGGACTTCATAAAGCTCAGAACTATTTTAATCTTTTGGGTTGTTCTTCATTGATTTTAGTTTAACTAATATAAGTAGGATTTGAATAATTCTCCAAACAAAAAGAAAGTTATTTATCCCAATTTTAAACTTACACTAATTCTTTATAGTAAAATTGATAAATAAAATTTATTTTATCATATATTTAATCCATCAAATATTCAATCTTAAAATACTAATTATGAAAGGTAAATGATTCCTTAAAATAAAAGCTCAGTACTTCTTTTTGTGCTTTTGTGATTAGAAGTATTTATAATTGTTACTTTATAATTGTTATTCATTCATGGATACACCACGTTTATATTTAAAGGTCATAAATTACATAAGAGATATGAATGAATAGTAATGAGTAAGACGTGTAACGATTTGACAAACTTGATTTAAAAAGTGTTAGATAAATTTCAAAGTAATATTTTCAAGTAACAATTTTATTCAATCGACCAACTAAAAAGTCGAAGGGTTGTTGAACAAGGTTTTTTTTTTTTTTTTGATATCATGGGAACTTGCAGTTACTATCAACGTTGCATTCTTGTGTAATAGTTTGGAAATCATACAAAATAGGTAAATCATATTTGAAAAATTAGATGTGATAAATTCAAACCCTTAAAAATATTAGCAGTGCCGCCCCTAGGGATAGGCAACCCTGGACGATCGCCCAGGGCCCTTCATCTCAGGGGGCCCAAATTACCTTAAAAAATAATTTATGTAATTTTATTTAGATTCAAAATATTATATAATTTAAATAATTTTTTTAAAGGTTCAAACTATTAAATCTTTCTATATTTTATTTATAGATATATGTCTTCATTTGGTCCAAAAATATATTAGAAAATATTATGTTGATGTGATTATTAATGATTTTATATTTGCAAATACTCGAATAAATTATTTTGTATGATATCGTATCGTAGATGAGAGTTGAGATATATAAATATAAGGATGAAAAGTAAGTTGTATATGTTTTTGATAATTTTTTATTATATATTTCTGTTTATAGATCACTTGAATTTTACTTAAATTTATAAATTCGATTTATCTTATAAGTATAATAAAATGGATCATTTTGGACGGTCTAATGATAAAGTTAGTTCATGTGGCTAAAGATCATAAGTTCAAACCTCACTATCGCCTTTCTAGGTTTAAACCTGTCACACATGATTTTTCAAGTGTGATTTATTCTTCTTGTATCGTTTGCAAGTTATTGTAAGAAAACAGAAGTTTTACCTTATGCACACAGAAGATAATGACTGAGTGTTTTCTATGTATTTTAAAAAATGGGGGCCTATATTCCTTATTTTGTCTAGAGCCTATAAAATGTCAGGAACGAGACTGAATATTAGTACGGTTCGAACATGTTCAACGAGAAATGAGGATCGAGTGAGTGAGCGATGAGGAATTGAGGATTCAACTCAAGATTCGTTCCCGTTGTCGATATCTTTCTTCTGTTATTTCCAGTTCTTTTAATTTTCATTTTTTGTATAGCTGTTCAGATCATCCTTAATTATATTACTCAACAGTTGTTCAATTATAAATTTCCTAAGCAACCAACCAACTCTGAGCTATTTTTGATGTGTTTGAGACTAATTTTTTTCCTAATATAGAATTCATCTGATGTATCTTTAAACTGCTTCATATATAAATTGTAAGTTTGCAACACACAGAATGTAATCGTCGGGTTTAAATGAAACCATGGGCCCTTCTCTCTCCCCCCTCTCTCTATCAACCCAAAATGTCAAGTATTATTAATGGGTAATTCTATATATAACCTCAATTTTGTTCACTATAATTCTTTATTTAAAATTAATAAAAAAAATACTATCTTACTCTTACACCCCCATTTGAAAATTCACCTAAAATAATTATAGCCACAGAAATATAATGATTGAAAAACACGACATAGTTCAACGTAACCAACGTTGCTGTTGGATTTTAGGTTTGATAGGTTTCCAAGTGTTGGGGATTGACCCCGTCGACGGACTTGTCTCGATGCAACAACACAGCTGCTCTACGCACTTGTAGCAGCAACGACAACAGCTCCTAACGCACTTATAGCAGCAACTCCTCAGCCCAAAATGCAGCAGCACCAGTACCCAATCAGCATAAGTCGTCCGTGCAGTAGCTCCGAGGCAACAACCCTGCAACGCAGCTTGAGCTCTGTCTCGTTTCTGGCAGCAACATCTTCTCTCTTCTCATACACAACAAGAGAAAAAAAAAAGAGAAAAGAGAAAGGGAAGGAGATGGAGACAAGAGACGGCAACTCAGCTCAGGTGCGAAATCCTCTCTATCACAAGAACACAACCACCACGATAGGTCCACCGTTACGTCGATTCCTTCGACACCACAACAGCCACACAAAAGCCCTCTTTTTCTCTCGGGTAACACCTCCACGGACGATAGATTTGAGAGATAGCAGTAAGCACAAAGCCCTTGCCCACACAGACAATAAATTGATCTCTCGCACTCCAAAGAACACTCCCTACACCTCTCGAAACAAGGCAACAGCTGAGCCTTAAAAACATTCATGATGAATCCACACAAGGAAAGAACCATGGAAGGAAAGTAATCGTCGTTGTAGCTAGGGCACAGAAAAATGGGAGGAACGAATAATAGAAGAAAGTGGGAGGGCTGCCAAAACTAGAGAGGAGAAATGGGCTTGGGTTATTGGGCTAACATAAATTAACATTCTCCACATTTGGCCCAATCGTGTTGCTGAGAGCATCAGAGAGGGAACCACACAAAAAACACATTTAACAATCATCATTGCCGAGTGTCCCTTGCAAAATCACACAGACAGAGCAAGGAACAAGATGCATAGACACACAGTCCATACATGATCACAAAGATCAACCAATGGTAAATTAACCGAGTTCATACCTGCAAAAAAGACACAGAAAAAATACCCACAAAACACAAAGATATCTAACACATAGTTAGAAGCTCACAAAGCAGGAAGACAACTAATAAACAATTAGAAGTTCACGAAGAAACATCACAAAGAGAAACAACACAAAGCTAGAGAAGATCGCATAGATCATCACAACCATCACACCGACGGTACATCACTAAGATTATTATCACTAAGCTAGTATTGATCACACAGATCATAAAATACAAAGCATATCACGAAACCACAAAGACACAAAGGGTTCACAAAGAACAAAAAAAACAAGAGCATAAAGAAAATGGAAGAAGCTCCACCTCAAAAAGAGCAACAACAGAGACACATAGGAAACAAAGTTGATCTTCATTAGTAACCACATTAGCGTGATCAACATGTTGATTCTTCTTAGGACAATCCTTGATATAGGGACCCGTTTCACCACAACCATAACACTTCCTAGGTTTAAATCTAAGTTTTGACTTTTCCTTATCATGAAACCTTTTTTCACCCCTAACATGCATGACTTTATCCAGCTCTTGTGTACCGTTATCAAGTTTTAAATCTAATTCCTTATTTTTTAAAGCACTCACAACAGTGTCAAGCGTGACATTATATCTACCATACTTAATAGCAGATTTAATATCACTGCAAGAATCAGGAATATCATTTAAAAGCGCAAACGAAGCATAAACATCAATATGTTTATCACCAGTCGATTTTATGTCTTGAACTAACTTAGTGAACTCATCCACATTTTCATTAACACCTTTAGACATGTCAAATTTAAAACGGAAGAATCTTTCAATCAAAAACATCTTAGAAGGCAAAGAAGTTTCAGTATACAGCTCTTCAAGTCTCAACCATAAATCTTTAGCAGAAGTCATCCTTCCTACTTTTCTAAGAACACACTCAGATAAATTCAAGATAATAGCAGACAAAGCAAGACGATTCATTTGCAATTTCTTTTTTATCAATTTCTTTATCATAAGAATCATCAATAACTTGATAAACACATTGTTGAATTAAAATACATTCCCTTTTTGTTGCCAAAAATCAAAGTCTGTCTTACCATCAAAAGGAGTCAAACCATAATTCACCAAAGAAGACATAACAACACACAATAAATCCAAAGAAAAATATATAAGCCTTAATGCAGTTGAATACAAATCAGAGTAGCAAATATTCTCAAGGAAAATAATATTTTCGATTTAATCACACATCTAACAAACAAGTGACACGTTGGTAAACAAAAAACAAAGAGGAATAATCGGTAGTTTTTGAATTTTAGCGAGAGGTTTCACCGCTTACCGAGCGATATCCTAAGATCGGGATCTCGACTTACCAACTACAACGTCGAATAACCGTGGCTTGATACCTTGTTGGGGATTGACCTCGTCGTCGGGCTTGTCTCGCTGCAACAACGCAGCTGCTCTACGCACTTGTAGCAGCAACGGCATCAGCTCCTAACGCACTTGTAGCAGCTACTCCTCAGCCCAAAATACAGCAGCACCAATACCCAATCAGCAGACGTCGTCCGTGCAACAGCTCCGTGGCAACAACCCTGCAACGCAGCTTGAGCTCTGGCTCGTTTCTGGCAGCAACGTCTTCTCTCTTCTCCTACACAACAAGATAAAAAAAGGGAAGGAGATGGAGACAAGCGACGACAACTCAACTCAGGTGCGGAATCATCTCGATCACAAGCAACACAACCACCACGATAGGTCCACCGTTACGTCGATTCCGTAGACACCACAGCAGCCACACAAAAGCCCTCTTTTTCTCTCGAGTAACACCTCCACGAAGGATAGATTTGAGAGATAGCAGTAAGCACAAAGCCCTTGCCCACACAGATAATAAATTGATCTCTCACACTCCAAAGAACACTCCCTACACCTCTCGAAACAAGGCAACAGTTGAGCCTTAAAAACATTCATGATGAATCCACACAAGGAAAGAACCATGGAAGGAAAGTAATCGTCGTTGTAGTTAGGGCACAGAAAAAGGGGAGGAACGAATAATAGAAGAAAGTGGGAGGGCTGCCAAAACTAGAGAGTAGAAATAGGCTTGGGTTATTGGGCTAACATAAATTAACATTCTCCACATTTGGCCCAATCGTGTTGTTGAGAGCATCAGAGAGGGAACCACACAAAAAACACACTTAACAATCATCATTGCCGAGTGTCCCTTGCAAAATCACACAGACAGAACAAGGAACAAGATGCATAGACACACAGTCCATACATGATCACAAAGATCAACCAAGGGTAAATTAACCGAGTTCATACCTGCAAAAAAGACACATGAAAAATACCCACAAAACACAAAGATATCTAACACATAGTTGGAAGCTCACAAAGAAATCACAAAGCATGAAGGCAACTAATACACAATTAGAAGTTCACGAAGAAACATCATAAAGAGAACTAACACAAAGCTAGAGAAGATCGCATAGATCATCACAACCATCACACAGACGGTATATCACTAAGATTATTATCAGTAAGCTAGCATTGATCACACAGATCATAAAATACAAAGCATATCACGAAGCCACTAAGACACAAAGGGTTCACAAAGAACAAAAAAACAAGAGCATAAAGAAAATGGAAGAAGCTCCTCCTCAAAAAGAGCAACAACTGAGACACATAAGGAAACAAAGTTGATCTTCATTAGTAACCACATTAGCGTGATCAACATGTTGATTCTTCTTAGGACAATCCTTGATATAGGGACCCGTTTCACCACAACCATAACACATCCTAGGTTTAAATCTAAGTTTTGACTTTTCCTTATCATGAAACCTTTTTCACCCCTAACATGCATGACTTTATCCAGTTCTTGTGTACCGTTATCAAGTTTTAAATCTAATTCCTTATTTTTTAAAGCACTCACAACAGTGTCAAGCGTCACATTATATCTACCATACTTAATAGCAGATTTAACATCACTGTAAGAATCAGGAATAGCATTTAAAAGCGCAAACGAAGCATAATCATCAATATGTTTATCACCAGTCGATTTTATGTCATGAACTAACTTAGTGAACTCATCCACATTTTCATTAACACCTTTAGACATGTCAAGTTTAAAACGGAAGAATCTTTCAATCAAAAACATCTTAGAAGGCAAAGAAGTTTCAGTATACAACTCTTCAAGTTTTAACCATAAATCTTTAGCAGAAGTCATCCTTCCTACTTTTCTAAGAACACACTCAGATAAATTCAAGATAATAGCAGACAAAGCAAGACGATTCATTTGCAATTTCTTTTTCTTATCAACTTCTTTATCATAAGAATCATCAATAACTTGATAAACACATTGTTGAATTAAAATACATTCCATTTTCTATTGCCAAAAATCAAAGTCTGTCTTACCATCAAAAGGAGTCAAACCATAATTCGCCAAAGAAGACATAACAACACACAATAAGTTAGATGTGTGTGTTGGCCTAGTGGTAGAGTGGTTAATGCCGAGGCCATCCACCGTGACGCAGCCTTTAAAATTTATGTATTAATTGACCAAAAAAAAAAAAATCCAAAGAAAAATATATAAGCCTTAATGAAGTTGAATACAAATCAGAGTAGCAAATATTCTCAAGGCAAATAATATTTTCGATTTAATCACACATCTAACAAACAAGTGACACGTTGGTAAACAAAAACAAAACCCAGTCCTATACTGCGTCAAATGGTAGTTTTCTAGAATTTTAAAACTGAGAGGTTTCAGTCGTTTTACAAGAGCGAGATCCTAAGATCAGGATCTCGACTTACCAACTACAACGAGGAATAACCGTGGCTCTGATACCACTGTTGGGGATTGACCTCGTTGTCGGGCTTGTCTCGCTGCAACAACGCAGCTGCTCTACGCACTTGTAGCAGCAACGACATCAGGTCCTAACGCACTTGTAGCAACAACTCCTCAGCCCAAAATACAGCAGCACCAATACCCAATCAGCATACGTCATCCGTGCAGCAGCTCCGTGGCAACAACCCTGCAACGCAGCTTGAGCTCTGGCTCGTTTCTGGCAGCAACGTCTTCTCTCTTCTCCTACACACAACAAGACAAAAAAAAAAGAGAAAGGGAAGGAGATGGAGACAAGAGACGGCAACTCAACTCAGGTGCAGAATCATCTCTATCACAAGCAACACAACCCCCACAATAGGTCCACCGTTTCGTCGATTCCGTCGACACCACAACAGCCACACAAAAGCCCTCTTTTTCTCTCCGGTAACACCTCCACGAAGGATAGATTTGAGAGATAGCAGTAAGCACAAAGCCCTTGCCCACACAAACAATAAATTGATCTCTCACACCCCAAAGAACACTCCCTACACCTCTCGAAACAAGGCAGCAGCTGAGCCTTAAAAACATTCATGTTGAATCCACACAAGGAAAGAACCAGGGAAGGAAAGTAATCGCTGTTGTAGCTAGAGCACAGAAAATGGGGAGGAACGAACAATAGAAGAAAGTGGGAGGGCTACCAAAACTAGAGTGGAGATATGGGCTTGGGTTATGGGGCCAATATAAATTAACACCAAGCCCGTACAAATATACAATTCCGAAGTACAAGCTTTCTGCAAAAGATATTTGAAAGATCCATTTCAAGGAATACATTTTTCCAATTTTTTGCAGAACTTTAGTGTTGGTAAATTTCACGCCTTCAATTCTATAACCTAGTTTCTGTCCAAACTAATTTCATCATATTATTGCGGATTTTAACCTTGGCATTTTATGATCCAATTTACAAAAGAAACTTTCTAGCAAAAATTTTATGTTTCCACTCACATTCATATTTCCACTAATAATTCTCCATTAGTCAGCATTACATAATGGTTTTACAAACATAAAATTAGAAATGGAATGCGGAAGGCATAGGGATTGTTGAGAGGGTGAAAGAATAAAATGTTGTTGGCAAGTGAAATCTGGGTTCTATCTAGTTGTTGGATCTAAAGGCGAAGCGAAGAGATATAAAAAATTTCAGTTTGTTGAACTTGATTTTCTTTCTTTAATTCTGTGGTTATAGTGACGTGGACAATTTTATCCAGTTTTTTATTGGGTCTAGTTTGATGATGACAATCACAGAAACCTAAGGCCCAAAAGTCCATTTTCTTATTTCCCTTTCATGTTCTATTATGAGGTCGATTTATGCTTTTCATATTTATTTTCATTAAATACTAATTCTATAATGTTATTGCAAGAGATATACTCTAACGTGGTAGGGACACGGGACGACAAAGGCAAAAAATATCAGAATACTAAAGGAAGTCGAAACATGGTAGAAATAATACAATTTGGGCCCCTGCGTACATGGCAAAGCCATGAGTCTTGTCCTTCTTATGTAGACATTTTCGGAAAGATATAATGGGCAAAAATCGGAGTTCGTGACTGAAAGTTACGCCCTATGGATCTTGTCAATGAGCAGACTTTGACCAATCGTGCAATATCACTGCCTAAGAAAAACCCAAATTAGGTCTGAAAGCTCAAGAAATAATCAAAGGCGATCAGACTTTGGATCTGAAGAAAAACTGGAGTCAGAACTCAATCCAAATGAACGAGTCAAAGTCAAAGACACGTTGTTTACTGGCATCTAGATTTGGGTGTCTTTCAAAAGCCTATCTCAGATCTGGCAATGTATAATACAGACCTGAAGGAAGAACATCATATCTGAAACACGCAAGACACAAAACGACAAGATAGTCGGATACGTGGCTAATAACCATTCGACGAGAAGAAGATTCACAGAACAGAATTCAGTTAAAGGAATCTCTTGGGAACGCGTCACTAACTGACACCGATGAAGGTCGCCGCCAAATAAGCGTGGTAGAGAAAATGACCACGCATATTCCTCCGCATAAAAAAGATAAAATGAAAATACCCTCTTGTCTATGATGCTAGGATTTCCTTGTGAAAAATAAGCTAAATGTCGATATTGAAACTCTATCGGAACATGCGCTCAAGCTCTTGTGATACAATATCTTATCAATAAAATCTTTCTCTTTTCCATGGATGCAGACAAGTTATCGAACTACGTAAATTTTGTGTTCTTCTTTCTCTATTTGCTATGTTTTTCATTATACATTACATTTTCTCTATATTTTATGCGTTGTGAAATAACCCGACTCTAACATGTAATAATGATATTATTGTTATAAAGGCAAAGTTGTATATGTCTATATATATTTATATTATTTTGTTAAATAAGGGCTATAATAAGTAAAACAGACGATATGAATGGAATCTGTATACAACTTTGACTTTATAACAATAATATAATAATAATCACCTATTATTAAATACAAATCATAAATGGGCCAATCTCTTTGTGGACTGGACGTTGGATTACGCATCTAATGGGCCATATATATTATCTAATAAGTTTCAGAGTAACATTTAAATTTAGGGGACATTGATATAATATATAAATACGTTATTTAAGGAGGTTGATCGGCTAGTTCATGTGTATTTTTTATATTCACATCAGCTTTAATTTCACTCGATTTCAATCGATGTTATAAATTATACAAATTGTAAAGATTATGCTTTCATGCTAAGATTTAAAATTGTGTTATAAACCAAAAATTGAATTTGGACGGTGTTATTATATGCACTTAACCAATAAATTCATTTTCAATAATTAAATCCAATTGTGAATCAAGTCGAGCAAAAGCCAGGTTTTGGAATTTTACACTGTAATTATATGGGTTAATATTCAATTTCAGTCTAACTTAATTTCGCCAATGTTGTGATATTTGGCCCGACTTTTAAAATATTACAAACATGGGCCGACCTTCACTATGGTCCCTTTTCTACACTTGGCCCTATGTTTGAAAGAATTTATGTGGCATCAGATATTTCTAAGGTGCATATTTATAAAACACATTGTTTTACTCGATGTGGTGTTATGTGGCAATATTAAAGCGTCCGTGTTAACTTCTGTTTATCCTAGTCATAATTTTGTCAGTGTCGCTTAATTAACATGTCATAAATGTAATAGCGAAGCAAAGAGGACATATTTGTAATTTTTAAAAGGTCGGGCAAAAATGACACCACACAAATAAAGTTGGGCCATATTTGTAAAATTTTAAGTGTCGAGCCAAAATATCACAATACGAACAAAGATCGGGCAAAAAATAAATATTAACCTTCATTATATCAACCTCAGTCATATTAATCAATTAAATTCTCATTCTCAATGTTTTTAGTCAAACTCTTTGTCATTGAGAAATTTAAACCAAGTGCCCCTGACACTATAATGTTGCAATAAAAAGGTTAAGAGTAAATTCCTTTTTTAAAAAAAAAGACTAAGAGAAAATATATACTAAACCCCCTACTATTCAAAACTAAACATTTTTACAGTATAAAATAAACTTTGCCACCTAAACTTCGCAAATGTCGCACATTTGATCACTAAAATCCTAGCAATAAAAAATAGCAACTAACGATATTTACAATAGTCAACTGGCAAGCAAAGTATTTTATACACCGAGACTAATAAAGCAAAAATACAACAAGTAATAAACACAAACGTGTCACGAATATCCTGACAAAAACAATGATGTAGAGAATTTTGATAAAAAATAAGAAAATAAATAACAAGAACAAAACAAAATAGATATGACAAAATATCAAAATAAA